>JAXCEF010000268.1:0-76128 GCA_037178605.1 Colletotrichum euphorbiae
AATACGCCTACTTTATTTTATATATAGAATTAAGTACTATAGAAGACCTTAGTTATATATTTCTGAAAACTATTATTAGCTAATATGGCATGCTAATAGAAATCGTCTTAGATAGAGATAAACTATTTACTTTAAAGTTCTGGAGATTCCTGATCTCGCAGCTTAGATCTAATTATAAACTCTCGACTGCTTTTCATCTATAAACTAATAGATAAACTAAACAAATTAACTAAATCCTTAAGATCTACCTACGCTATTATATTAATTATAAATAAGACGATTAGGTATTCCTACTACTAATAGCCTAATTCGCTTATAATAGCGTAGTAGGAGAAAGTATAAAAGAATTACTATTTTATCTTAACCACGGATTTAATCCTACTATATATGGAGAACTGCAATAGGGCCTAGCAGCACTCAAAGCTATAGCGGATATTAGGAAAATTCAGAAAATCCAATAAGACCTCCCCAAGAACCTCAAATTCGTGCGCGAACGTATATATAAATACGCTAACAAGAAAAGAGTTAAGGGACTAACTCTGAAGGAGGGAGGTAGCGTCTACTTTACCTAATAAAATATTAAAACTAAATAACTAAGTGATAAATTAGACTATAAAAAACCTGGACTATTTTGAATTAATAAAAAGCTATTAGATGTTAGCTATAAACTCTTACTACTAGATACTATAAGGTGCTATCTAATCTTTTATATTTCACTTCTCAAACTAGTACTATAAGGATTACAAACGAATAACCTCATTATTATAGAATTAAATAAACTAGAATATGAAATTAAATGAATTATTAACTATATTAAAGATAAGAATAAAACCTAATACCTTATTGAATAGAAAGGATATAGATATAAAGATAATATATAGGAACTAACTATAAATCTCGAACACGCGCAAGATCGACTCCATATATATTGGGAATAATAAAAAACAAACGAACCACAAATAGTACCCGCACCTGAAAGAACACGTAGAAACAAGACCCGATTTATTTAACTCTAACTAAGGGTTAGACCACTATAATAAGACTAACTATGAGATTCCAACCTATTCATATTACTAGGGATGCTAGCAATTTAAAATACTTTATCTAATAAAAAGTTTGGGGTATTAGGATTCTAATCCCCTAGGACTATATCTAAATCTAATAAATTAAAATTACCTATAGATTAAGCCTCTAGCATGGGAGAAACATGGGAGAAACTAACGATTCCTCCTCAGTAACTTCATAACCCTTATGAAAAACTATCCTCTTCTATTTTCTTAAATGATCTAGCTGCGCTATAGACTTATCTAACTTAGCCTGCGCAGTACGTAAGGCAGTAGCCTTTTTACGTAATACCTCCTCCTCCGCTACTTCGGCATCCTCTAAACGAGCAGCCTCATCTAGCAACCAGTCGACTAGAAAATAAGTCAGCAAAAAACGCGAAAAAAAAAAACACTAGTATAATAATAACATATATAAGCGCAAACCGCATTGGCCGCTGCGTCACATAAACGCCCCACGCGGGTATACTTGCTACAAACTTTACCTCTGGGGAGAAGCTTATAATGCTTCTCTAATAAATAATAATATGAATAAGGTATATTAACAATAATATTAAACTCAGTAATATGAAGCGCGCGATTGTGATAATAAAGAGTAGAGGCGGAATGTGAATTTGATTTTTGAATGCGACCTAATATAGTATTAGCACTATAGAAAAAGCTAGGGAGCATGATTAATAGATCCCCAACTTGGGACTAACGACCTACTTATATTAGGTCTTGAGGATAAGACCTTTGGAAGGGAGACCTAATGTTATGACCTGTTATATAAGGATAATAACTAACTAACCTACCTAGACGTTAGAAAGCTAGGGCAGGATATTTATATTATAGGATTATGGGAATACTAGGGATGCCTATAGTATAGAAGAACTATAGTATAAGTTATGTGATAATAAGATAAAGAGTGATTAGTGGAGTGCAGAAGGAAGCGCTTAGTAATTAGTTAGTCTTGCTAACTAATTGCGATCACTAATGCATAGAGGTGATTACCTAGTAGTAGGACTAAAAGAGACTATTTGGGACTTATATATAGTATGGACTTGGGACTCCTGAGAATAGACTTCTATAGCTCTTTAGCAATTAACTTCGTGATTACTCTAATAGGTACTCTCAGCTTTATCTTATATTGCGACCCCTTATGAGGACTATAACTAATCACTATACTCCTTGAACCCCAAGATTTATTTAGCAACATAGCTAAGTAAGACTATACTATCAACCTAGCGTCATCCCTCAGCTTCTATTAGCAGAACCCTACTGTCGGATAGCTAACCGTAACACCTAGTAGATGCGGGGGGTAGCAACTAGCCTAGTTAGGTCTAGATATCTCTCTTAGAGGCTACTCTTACTCCTAGGCTAAAAGACTAGTTAATTAATATTAACCTTCTAATTATAGTAAGTAGTTCTTAAAAATCTAGAATATTACCTAGAAGGTTAAATACTAGAAGGCTCTAAGCTATCTCTAAGCTCCCTACTAGAAGCTAGCAGCTAAGGATGCTAATAGAGATACCTATATAATTAGGGCTATATGCGTCTTAAGGGCGAAGGAGAAATATTGCCCCTAATAGGACTTAGAGTTATCCTCTAATAGCTACCTAGTATATCCCTATTAGTAAAGAGATAAGAATACCCGCCCTAAAGATACCCGCACCTGCTATACCTATAGGGTTAAGGGCTATATCGCGTAGTATTGCTCTATAAGGGATAACCAGCTACTAAAAGTCGCTAAAGTTAGGACCCTAAAGGTTAATTCCGCTAGCTAAGAGGAGGAGGAGGACTACTAGGTGGAGATATACTCCTCTGAGGATAGTAAAGAGTTAGGGAAAGACTAACTCTAGGGTAAAATTAGGCCCTAGAGCTTACTAAAGAGGAGATATTAAGTTAGGAATAATATAAAATAGAGCAGCTAGTGGATAGTAGACCTACTATTATATAAGTTAGAGTTAATAAAGGATACCTAGCTTATGTCCTAATTAATACTAGTAGTAATACCTATATAATAATAAGCTAGTCCCTAGCTTAATGCCTCTGCCTTTTATATATTAAGAAGAAGTAGTAACCTATGAGGGGGTATACCCTTAGCAGTACCTTATTAGGTAACGCCCTAGGCGTAGTAGCGTTTAGTTTAGAGATAAGTAGCTATATCTAGCGCATACTCATATATATAGTAGAAGGCCTCAACCTAGAGATCTTATTAGGATAGCTATAGATAGAGCAGAATAAGGTTATATATAATACTATAGCCTACTAGGTGCGCTATAGCTAGGGCTATATTAGGCTATACCTAAAGGAGCAGAAAGAATTAACCCTTATAATAGAAATAAGGGCTATGAGATTTCTAGATACTATACTAATCTCTATAATTCATTAATACCTAGTGAGGAGATAGAGTAAGCACTAGGGAGGCGCTATAGAGGCATAAGTTTAGGTAGTTAGCTTAGTAGATATTAAGAAGGCTCTTAACCTAAAGCTAAAGGAGGACTAATAATATAGGGTACTAGCCTGGATCCTAGAGGAGTTGCCCAGCTTATTTAACCTAGATAATGCCTACCTACTTCCCCCCAGCTAGCCTAGGGCAGACTACTAGATTAACCTTATTCCTACTATAGATAAGAGGGAACTACTACTCCCCTAGGGACCCATTTATAGTAAATTGCGGGAGGAACTACTGCTACTTAAGAATACTCTATAGGACCTCTTAGATAAGGGGTTTATTGAAGCTAATAGCTTACTAGCTAGTACTTTAGTACTCTTTATGAGGAAGCTAGGCGGAGGTCCTTGCTTCTATATTAACTACAGGGCTTAAATATAATTACTAAGAAGGACTAATACCGCCTACTATTAATCTCTGAGATATTATACTACATTAGCATAGCTAAATAGAATATAAAGTTAGATATAGTAGCTACTTTCTATAAGCTGCGGATTATAGAGGGGTACTAGGAGAGGATAGCGTTCTATACCTAGTATAGCCTATTTAAGTAGGTAGTATGCCCCTTTAGCCTTACTGGCGCCCCTACTAGCTTTTGATAATATATTAATAGCATACTATAAGACTTCTTAAATAATTTCGTTATAGCTTATATAGATAATATACTGATCTGCTTAAATAGGATAAAAGAGGACTATAAGAAAAAGGTCTAGGAGGTCCTCTAGAGGCTAGTAGTAGCTAGACTTAACCTCAATCCTATAAAGTAAGTTAAAAAGGTTAAGTATGTGGGGTCTATTATAATAGTAGGGAAGAGCCTCTTATGTAATCCTAAGAAGCTTTAGGTAATTCCTAAGTAGCCACTCCCTATCTTACCTAAAGGGGTCTAGAGCTTCCTAGAGTTTACTAACTACTATAGTATATTTATACCTAGTTATGGGGAGATTATTAAGCTACTAATGCGGCTTACTAAGAAAGATATAGTATTCTACTAGAGGAGGGATTAAGATAAGGTATTTAAGGAGCTTAAGCAGCTATTCAATTCCTAACTAGTCCTCTACTAGTTTAACCTAGAGGATGAGATAGTAGTAGAAACTAACTACTCTAGGTTTGCCCTTAAAGGAGTACTCTCTTAAGCTAACCTAGAGGGTACTAGACGCCTAATAGTATTTTACTTAAGGAAGCTATTACTAGTAGAATATAACTACCCTATATATAATGAAGAGCTACTAGCAGTATTATCTTATTTCTATATATAAAGAGTAGAGCTATATAGCATCCCTACCTTTAAGGTACTAATAGACTACTAGGGGCTAGAATACTTTATAAAGAAGTAATGCGTTATGGAATATTAGAGTAGGTAGGTAGAGTAGTTATCCTAATATAACTTCTATATTAAGTACCGCCCTAGTAGGGAGGCAGTAGCCCCCAATACTGTCTCTTAATAGGAGCAGGATACGCCCTAGGGGTAGAATAATAAGCAGAAGTAGGGAAGAGTCCTATAGCTAATATCTAACTATATATAACCCTGAGGAGACCCTATAGCTAGCCCCCTAGTAAGGAGGAAGTAGGCGCTAGCTAGCTGCTCTAATATTCCATGTATCCTAAATATAGTAGTCTTTACTAGGGACCTAGAGCTATTGGCACTATAGCGGGAGATAGTAAAGAATAATACTACTTATAGAGTAATATAGTTACTTAATAGCTATATAGCTTTCTACTAGATATTAGAGCAAAGGTTTAACTTAGTGAATATAGTATTAATAACCTCAGAAGGCTAACTTTCTGGGGGAGGCTAGAGGTGCCTAGTGGGGAGGATAATAATAACCCTTGGGAGCACTCTATATTAAGATTATCTAGTAGACCTATAATTTAATTATAACTACCTACCTAGGTTATAATAGAACCCGTAAGATAGTGAGCTCATAGTTCTATTAGCTAGGTTAGTTTCAAACTATATAAAGGTTCACGCGGAACTACAATATATATAGAGGAATATGTATCTAGAGGCAAGCGAAGAAAGGGTTCCTCAAGCCCCTACTAGTACCTAACTAGCTATACTCCAACCTCTCTATAGACTCTATTATAAACCCGCTACTTATAAAGGATACTAATAGCTACTATTTAAAAGTAATAGCAGACTAGCTTAATAAGTCTATAATACTTAAAGAGATAGAGACTATAGAGGTAGAGGCTTATACTAAATACTTCTTAACCTACTACTTCTACTTCTATAGGTTCCCATATAGTATTATTAGTAACTAGGGGACTAACTAGGTAAGCTACTTCTAGGCTGAGTTCTGCTGCCTCATAGGAATAACCTAGCCACTAAATATTAAATACTACCTACAGACTAATAGTCGGATAGAGAGATAGAACTAAGAAATCTAGGCTATCTTGCGGGTGTATATAATATAGGCTTAGGATAACTAGGGAAGATTACTCCCCGCTACCTAACTAGCGCTTAGGAATAGGGTTAGTAGTATAACTAGACTCTCCCTATTCTTCCTAGAGTATAGATACCACACTAACCCTATACTAGTTACAGAAGAGGAACCTAAGATACCTACTATAGAGCAAATCGCAGCTACCCTCCTAGTAAGTAGGCTTAGGGATATAGTGAGTTTTATCTAAGCCAGTATAGCAGCAGCCTAGCAATAGAGTGAGGAAACCGCAAATAGGCTAAGGTCCCATATAGAGAGGTACTAGGTAGGCAATAAGGTCTAGTTATTAATAGCAAACTATAAGAGCCCTAGGCTTAATAAGAAACTCTTATAGCTATACTATAAGTATATAGTTATAAGCATACTAAGCTTCTATATAGTAGAACTAGATATCCCTAGGAATATCTACTTAAGGTTCTATATTAACCTCCTCCAGAGGGCACTAGAGGACCCCCTGCCTACCTAGTTAAGAGTAGATTTATAGCTACTACTAATTATTATAGATAATAGCGAATTTAAATAGCGCGTAGAGGAGATTAATGTAGTATAATAGAAGGCAGTAGGGAGAGGGTGGCGACGTGAGGTACTAGTTTAGTGGGAGGGGTATATAGAGCCTACCTAGGAGCTAGCGGAGGCCGTTATAGAAACTGAGGTAGCTAGTAGGTTTAAAGAAAGGTATAGGCTAGTTATAGCTAATGATGGCGACCGAGCCTACGCCCGGAAAGGGCCCCTAGCTAGGGGAGGGGATAATATTATAGGCTACGCCCAGTTAGAACTCTCTGGGCTTCTGCCCAGATTCACCGCTCTTAGGGCCCACCTAGTAGCCACCTACAAACCCAGCGTAACCGTGCTAAAGCGGAAAACCCTTCCTTTTTCTCTTTAGCTTTAAATAAATAGTATTACGCCACCTCTTGTCGCATAGACTTAGGTCCAGCCCTTCGCAGTAATAAATGATAGGGATTCCCCTCCTATCTAAGTCTCCCTAAGTTAAGTAACTCTAACTCCTAAGGCATCTAAGGATATTAAGCTAGTAGGATCTAATAAGATTAGAAAGGTTATTAAGGGTATTAGAGTACTTACTCTAGCTATATAAACTAGTATTATAGAGCTAACCTAACTTAGCTTACACTAATAAGCTACTATTACTATACTTCTTAAGATACTAGGAGCTTAGATCCTAAAGCTAGTACAAATAGCTAAAGCTAACTATATTCCTTCCCAGCTAAAGGGCCAGCTCTTCTAATATAATAAGTCTAACTAGGGCTAACCTATAGCTAGGTATAGAAAGCACTCAAACTAGGCTATAAGCCCTTATGATATATACTAATACTGCAGATATAACGCTAAAAGAATTAGGGACTGCCCCTAGCTTGCTTATAACAGCTAGATTAACCTTCTCTATCTCTATAATACCTACTACTTCTTTAGAGACCCCTCTATATAGAACAAAGTTAATAAGATTCCTGAGGACCTAGTATATGAGGGGCATAGGAAGATACGCTTTAAAATGGCAATTATAATAACTTACTTAGTTAACTAGAATCTATAGCTTACTATTACTACTATTATTAAGTTTATTAAGAATAATCTAATTAAGCAGCCTTTTATAATAGAGATTATAGATATAGGGGAAGCCTTAGCTAAGGCTAGCCTTCTTAAGCGCACAATTACTAGGGCGAACTTCACCCACTTAGGAGCAATAGAGTTATCCTATGCTATAATCCTTATAGCTACTACTTAATAATAGGTAAAGTAGATCCCTAATAAGCTTATACTTACTAGTAGAGTAAATTAAGCCCCTTTATAAGTAAAACTTCTTATACTTATACCAATATATCTTAGAGCTAGTTAATAGGGAAGAGGATACTATAATACCTAACTCTTAGCTACCCCAATTTATTTTAATCTAACCTGTTTAAGTTCTTTCTTAGTATCACGACCCTATATAGACTCCCTCTTCGTATAAAGACCTATATCTATCTAAGCTAGCTTAGCCTAGTTCTCCCATAGAGAATAGAGCTCTAGCTAGAACTAATTTTACGCCTCTTATAAGAGCTAATAGGAATAAAGCTAGTAAGGCTATATATAAGAAGTTTTATAGTAATATCTCTATCCCCTTTATAGTTATATTTATAGAGTGGGGGAACTTCTCAATAAGTATAACTAGAGAAGCTAAGATAACTCATAATATAGAGCACTTCTAATATATTTACTTACTAGTACTCTCTTCTCTTTGGAAGCTTATTAAAAATAATATCCTAGAGGCTAATTAATAAATTATAAAGTATAACTACCTTCTAGACCTTATATCTTATACTATTAAATTTATTATAGCTACCTAGGTGCTAAATAGAAAAAGAGACCTACTAAATACCTAATAGGCGCTATACTTCCTCTTAGATATCTCTCTTAGTAGTATAACTCCCAAGGTTTGCCTCTAACCTAAATACTAGCACCAAGATAAACATTATAAGCTACTAGTATTTTAATTAATACTAAATTCTATGTCCTAAGACTATAATAAGCCTTAGTATCTTTACCTCTAAAGATTATGTATAGGAGAAATTTACTAGAGCTATAGCAATATATACATAGATTAGGGAATATAAGGTCCTAATAAATATCTTCCTAATTAATAAGTAGAAAGCTAATGGCACATTACTTAGCTAGCTCTTTGGAATTAGTTACTAAATTATATAGAAGTACCTTAAGACCTAATTAGGGTAGTTATTATAATTAGAATTACTTATATCTATATCCCAGTTAGGTTTACGCGCTTAGGCATCTAGGGAAGTATAGACTTTTTCTTCCTAAACTGGGAGAATTACTAGAAGGTTCTTAGCGCTATAAGTAACTAGAGAAACTAGGTCCTAATAGTCCTACTAGGTAGCTTACTAGGGGAATTTCTCTACTTAGTATATTTCTTAAGGCTCCTAAGTTAGTAGGCTTAGATATTAGTAATAATATAATAACTACCCTAATCCTAACTAATCTAGTAGAGACTATATTAGCTACGTATCTAAAAGTAGAGGTTAATTTCATGCTCTAGAGCCTATATATAGCTACTTAGAAGCTTAGAAAGTATAGTAATGAATATAAGAGTTACTAGCTTAGTACTTATAGCTTAGGGTCTATTAAATTAGCCCCTAAGTTTATATATAGTTTAGTATTATAAGCTTACTCTATTATTACTTCTACTATAAGCTATATTTAAATTAGCTAGTAGGAGAAAGTTAAATAGAGAGTTTACTATATTTTGAAGCTTTAGAGCGGGAGGTAGATAACTTTATATATAAGGAGGACTAGCGCTTTAGAATAGCTTACTAGCAGATTTGAACTACTCTGTTACTAAAGCTAATTAGCTACAAGCCTAGGTATTTATAATATATAAGAGAAAGGATTAGAAAGTCTATGTTATAGATAATATACTATCTAATAAGTTAATACTAGAGGGGAACCTACTATAGAAAGTAAAGAAGATAGAGGCGCTTAGAGTCTAGTAGTAATAGGAGCTAAGTAGGTTTAGAGGACTTATTATACTAAAGTTCTCTACTATCCCTCCCTATTTAAGGTTAACTAAGGAGTAGTAAGAGTATATATTTAGTAAGCTTATCTACTTATTACTAGATAAAAAGGAGCTTTTCTTAATGATATTTCTAAATAGAGAGGCTACTTTATTTTAGATATAGGGGGAGAGTAGCTAACTTAACTCTTTAGTCACCCCCCCTTAGCAAATTAAAACTATCCCCCATAAAGCATAGTAGGTAAAGGGTATTCCTGTTCCTCACGCGCTCTAGAGTAAGGTGCTTAAGATACTTTAATAATAAATAGATTGAGGTATCCTTGAGGAGAGTAACGCTTCTTACTGCAATATATAGTTTCTAGTTTAGAAAAAGGATCGTAACTATAGACTAATTAATTCTACTATAAAGATAAATAGATTCATAATCTAGAACGCTTTTATACTACTAAATATAGATAAGTTTACTAAGGAGTTTGTGGGGTACTACTTCTTATTTCAATTAGACTTCTTCTCTGGATATAATTAGGTTCCTTTAGATAAAAGGAGCTAGAGCCTCACCACCTTTATAACCCTAATCAGGCTACTTTATATAGATATCTTACTCTAGGAGGCTATAAATTCTATTACCTAGTTTATATTAGTAATTATACATATATTTTATATAACTTAATCCCCTACTATTGTAAGGCGTTCCTTAATAATATTATAGTAAAGATCTTAATCTCTTAATATAGGAATAAGGCTCCTAAGGATTTCCTAGGTATCTATTGCTTTATATATAAGCACCTTCATAATATTAATTAGGTTCTTATTAATATTAAGCTTACTAGATATATAATTACAAGAGAAAGGTTATAGTAATACTAAGAGTCTACAATTATCCTTAGGTACCTCTATAGTTATAATAGGAATTAGCCTAATTAAGCAAAAGTTATTAAGATCTAGAAGTAGGAAGCTTATTCTAATATTAGAGATATTTAGTTATTCCTTAGTATTATACTATTTTACTGCCCCTAGATTGAGGACTTTATAACTATCTACCTCCTATTAACTAAGCTGCTTTATAAGAAAGCTAGGTTTAGATAGAGACTTTATTAGTAGAATGCTATAACCCTACTTAAGAATACCCTAACTTCCTTACTTATCCTAATTAAATTAAGCTATAACCCTAAAGCTAGATAGATTGTTATCGCTATAGATATAAGCCCATAGGGTTGGGGTATAGTAATATATTAGATAGTTCATCAAAAGAGGGCTATAGCGTAATATAAGAGCGGGATCTAGTATAGTTCTAAGCTAAAATATAATACTAGGAAACTAGAGTTAAGGGCAGTCCTAATAATATTAAAGAAGCTCCATATATTTATATATAGTATAAGGTTTCAGCTAGAGGCTAATACTCAGGTCCTTATTTCACGGCTAAATAAGGCTGCATCTAATATTCCCAGCATACTAATCACAAAGTAGATAGCATAAATTCGGCTCTTCAACTTCAATATCAAGCATATTCCTAAGCATCTAAATACGTCTACTAATAGACTTTCTCACAAGCCCCCTAAGCCCTCTAACATCGCAGAAGCAGAGGACCCTAATTAAGTAAAGAAATCTATCAACATAAATATTTTCTATACAAAAGCCTATACTACCTAGTCCTTACCTATTCCTATCAATAGCCTTATTAATACCACACTATTCTTAATACCTAGTACCTAGCTATAATCTAATTAGTACTAGTTAATAGACTTCTAATAGATTACTTATTATCTCTACACCCTACTCCACCCTCCTAGCACAACTCTCTCCTAATACCTAAAGTTTAAAATTAAGGCCTAGAGGTATAAGTCCCAGAATAGCTTCTTATTTAGTTATCTAATAAAGTAGCATCACTTCCCTCACTACATAGTAAATTACACAAACCTCTATATCTCCCTAATCTAAGCTGCTTATAAGGAATCTAGCTACTAGAGGCGCAATATAACCTTCTATTAGATTTTCTCCTCATACTTTAGAAAGAGATGTACTTAGTAATCTCAAATTAAGTTAAGACCTACCTAAAATACTAGTTTATAAAGTCCACTAAGCAAAATCACTATCATATTACTACTGAACCTAAAGCAATCCCTTTTAGCTTTATCTCAATAGATATTTAATAAATTAGGAAATACGCTCTAATTAAGAGATGATATAATTTAATAGATTAGCTAGGAGCTTAGCAAAGCCTTATAATTAACTCTAATATTATTCCCCGCTTTATTCAAGAAGACTTTATTTACTAATATAATATTTTCAGCCTCCTAATTATTAATAGTAGCGCAGAGAATACTAGCGCTGTAAATATCCTAAACCCTTAATATAGCTTCAAAAAGAGAGTAATTTCAGCCTCTAACACTTAGGCTAATAGCCTCAATAAGAGAAGCTACTAACTAAGAATATATACTGTTCTAACCTAATCAAACGGGAGATAGCAGAATTAGGGTCTAATACTACCTGCCTTTTTTTTTACTAATTAGATAACACTCTATAAGCTAATAGGGTTCATACTCTTTTACCTTACCTATAGCTATAAAGCCATCACACCAATTAAGAATAATACGCTCATATAGAGAGTCCTAAACTAGAAATAAGTAAATACCTTTAAGAAGAAACTTCTACTCCACATTCACACTTTCTCTCAGCTAAAAGAGAATTAGGAAGCTACCACCACTATAGTCACTAGGGTCCACTAACGCCACACTAATTAGTATATTATATCACACTCCCATACTATTTAGTAAGAGAAGCTTTTACTAAGAGACTTTATTCTCCTATTTAAAAAAAAAAGAGCAATTAATAAAAGTAAAGACCATAAGCTATAGTACTAATAGCTTAGCCCCTTGGTGTATTCAATCAGTTTTAAATCATTCCACAACCTACACCTTAGAAACTCTATCTGGAGATAAGATTAGGGGTAAGTTATTTAAAGGTTATCACCTAAAGAAGTTCTACTTATCGCATAATAAGCTATAAAAACCAAAAAACCCAAACTAAATAGCAAAACAACTACAGAACGAGGTCCATAAGGCTTTTTCTACACTAGAGGCACTAAATAATAATGAATTACTAGAAGAAGCTAATTAGCTACTAACTATAGTTATTACCTAATTATAAGCTAAAAAAGCTATTTTAGAAGCAGAAAAAGCTCAAATCATAACTAAGCTCTAGCATTAAAAGGCAAGCCACTATATCAAAATCACACTCCCAGTATTACCCCATAGCACTTCAGCCTTAAGTACTAGAAGTAATAAGGCAACTATAGAAGCATAATTAGTATCTCCCTAATAGAATCTACTTAATATATTATTTTTACCTTTATTCAGTTTTATTTATTTACCTAATTCTTAAGAATACTTCTCATAAATTTTCACTCTTAAATTAATTATAATTTTACTAGTTTACATAGAATTTTATAGGGGGACATATAAGCCTATAGCTAATTTATATATACCTTATTCATCTTCTCTATAGTATACTTACTTAATTAACTTATCCACTATCCTAATTAGGCCTTCTCTATATTATACTACCCCCCCTTCTTTTCTCTTCCTTCTCCTTATACTTAGGGTTATTCGCCCTACTCCCACTTTAGCACCTATAACTATAATAATATCAATAAGATATTAGCATAATTAGCATCACTAGCCTTTTCTTCCTACCTTTCTACTATTTACTAAAATTTAATATAAGTTATAATCTCAAGCTTATTAGATCTAACTAGAGCATAAGAAATCTAAAAAGAAAGTCCTCTACTACTTACTTATCTATCTCTATTTACTCTCTCTAGCTTATAAGCCTAATTAGCTACATATATATCCTAGAGCCCAACCTCACTCTTCTAAAAAGAGCAGCCCCTTTTATAAAAAAGATAATTAGCATATTTATTCTAAGCCTCACCAGAGAGTAAAGCACACTCAAAGAAAAGCTCCATAGATCAAAAGTTATCTAATCAGTCACTAATATATATTATATACCTATCCTTATACTACTAATAAAGGTTCTTATTTCAAATACTAAAAGCCTAAACAGCTAGAGATAAGGCGCCCTAGGGACAATAAACAATCTTTTAGTACAACTAACCAAAAGAGCTAAGAAAAGTATTTTTAATATACATAAAATAATTAAAAGTTATCTATCTACTAGAATACCTCATAATAAGAGAAATAAAATAAAAATAGCCCAGAAGAAAACTCCAGAAGTATATGGCCTATTTAGTTAGAGTTATCGTTCAGTTATTAATTAGAGGCAGCCCAACTAGCACAAGCTCAGAATATAGAGCCCCAGCAGAAAAGTTAAATTTAACACTAGCTAGTCTAAAAACAAACTTATAATTAGAATATTAATAAAAAGGAAATTAATATCCAGCCTATAGTTAACTTACATCAAGCATAATTATACTAACAAGGCAGTACTAGTTCTAATTACTAGGAAAGAGCTATAGGTCTCAATTAATAAAAAGAAACCAGGACCAGTAGATATTCCTATCCTTCAATCAGATTATTCTAAAGATACTATCTACTATTATAATAAGCTAGTCTAGATATATCTGGAGCAAAATCAAGCCCTGGAGCCTATTAAGGAGGAGATATTAGGCTAGAAATAATATAAACTAGAGAAGTTAGTAAATAGTGGATTTAGTATTATATAAGTTAAAGTTAATAAAGGATGTTTAATTTATACTCTACTTAATACTAAAAGTAATACCTATATAATAATTAGTTAGTCTCTAGCTTGATAGCTCTGCTTTTTATATATTAAGAAGAAGTAGTAACTTTTAAGGAGATGTATATTTAGTAGTTCCTTATCAAGTAATACCCTAGGTATAGTAGCCTTTAATTTAGAGACTAGTAGCTATATCTATTTACTTATATAGTAGAAGGCCTTAATCTAGAGATCCTATCAGGATAGCTATCGCAATAACCCCATAACTCATAGAGTTGCAAAATGGGCGCTCTGCGAGATACAATATCATACATATATGCATACGTCACGTAACCGTATTCGCAGGCCCAATATAGCATAACACCACTGCCTACGTAGCCAGTTTGGATCTTAGACACATACACACGCACACTTCTGAATAGCTTCAAGACGACCAATACATATTAGAGCTACGCGCGCGTTTATGTCACCCCTCTTGTGTGCAAACCAACACTAATCAGTAGTTAACTTCACTATTACACCACTTACAGCTACACAACCGAACTGCAGATCAGCAAGGTTACCACTGAAAGAGATAAAAGCTCTATCTAGTCGATATTCAATTCGATATACTGAATCCACTAGAAGACTATTACCAGAAAGCCCTTTCGTACTACTCAGATCAATCAATATACTACAACCGGACAGACATATATACTAACTACTTCAAAGGACGCCTTTAATCCTTGCGTCCGTTAGACAACTATACAACTATTACTATTATTACTACCATATAATAAGACAACAACAAAGCCCTCAATTAACAGCATAACTATAAAAGGGGTCTACTAATATCTTAATAGTTAATCTCTAAGTAATAATTGACTCTCCCGAGACTCTCATATTACAAAAAGAAGAGTATATTAATTTAACCTTAAAATATAGGTTAAAGTAAAATAAGATAGCTTAAGCCTTGAATAGCATATTACTTAATATATAATACAATCCCCAGCTAGTAGAAACATTAAATAACGACGGAATAACATTAACTTATATATATCACAAGCCTCCACTTATTACAACCCGTTATACAAGGATAACAACCAACCAGCCAGCTAAACAACAGACAGCAAGGGCAGGACATTTGTATTGCAGGATCATGGGAACACTAGGGACTCCCACAGAACGGAAGATCTATAGTATAAGTTATATAATAATAAGATAAGGAGTAGTTAGTAGAGTGCAGAAGGAAGCGCTTAGTAATTAGTTGGTCTTACTAACTAATTATAATTACTAATATATAGAGGTAATTACCTAATAGTAGAACTAGTGGGAACTATTTGGAACTTATATATAGTGTAGACTTAAGTCTCCCGAAGGATAAACTTCTATAGTTCATTAGTAATTAACTTTATAATTACTTTAATAAGTACTCTTAGCTTATGTTATATTATAACCCCCTTATAAGGACTATAACTAATTACTATACTCCTTAAACCCTAAGATTCCTTTAGTAATATAGCTCTATAAGATTATACTATTAACTTAATATTATCCCTCAGCTTCTATCAGTAGAACCCTACTATTAGATAGCTAACTATAATACTTTAATTACTCCTATTTAGTAAGTTAACTTTTAATATTACTAAATAGTATAGGATAGAAATTATATTAACTCGTAATATATAGTAAGCTAATAACGCTAGGAACATATAACCTATAGCCCTAAGACCTATACATAACTAATAGGCCTAGATAGCTCCTATAAATACCTAGGAAATAATAAGCCTTTAATAGATATATAATATAATCCTCTAGCTTTAGTAGGAAAATATGTAACTTGCTATCTAGCTTATGCCCTCTAGACCTAAGGCTAAGTACTTAGAACTAGTATTATACTCAGGAGAACTAGGAACCCTTTATGGATTTCTTACCTATACCTAAGCCTACCTTTATTATTATACTGCCTTATTTTAAGATAAAACTATAAAAGTTTATTAAGCTACCTCCTTCCTTAGAGGAGATATTCTTACCTAGTTTAAACTATTAATAAGAGACTAGCTAGGTAGGCTATATAATAAATAAGATAAAGAAACTGAGAAAGTATTTAGGAAATATAGTGAGTTTTAGAAGAAACTTCAGGGAGCCTTGAGAAGCCTAGATGAAGAATAAATTGCTGGGCGCAAACTCACTAACCTTATGCAGAAGGGATTTGCTACTAAGTATACTACTAAATTCTAATAGATCTTATTTAAGCTAAATTAGAGAGAAGAAGCCCTAATAGCAAAGTTCTACTAAGGCCTAAAGGAAGAAGTTAAAGATAAGTAAAAGATAAGCTTATATAACTACCTTAAAGAACTCTATTAGTATATAGATATTATAATTGAAGTTAATAACTATCTCTATAAATAATGCTTTAAATATAAGGGATAGTTTGCTTAGAGTAATAAAGTAGGATAGAATAACTGTAGAAGGAAAAATAACCAGTACTAAACTAGTAATAACTACTGCGCGGAATAAACTTCTAACTATAAGTATAACCCTAGGGCACCTTAGTATACTACTACCTATAGATACTATAGCAGACCTATAGAACTTAGCGCAGCCTATAAGGATAATAAGTAAAATAATAACTAAAAGAAAGATAAGTAGTATTATAACTATACTAAGATAGGATATCTAGCCTATAAGTGCTAATTCCCTAAAAAGAAATACTTCTAACTAGTACCTAAGTAATAAGTAAGTCTCACTATTAAAACTATACCCTTTAAATAACTTTATTAGACTACTTACAGTAATAATAAGTGTGGAACCTATTTAGATTATAAGAAATACATAGGATAATATCTAAAAGACCCTTATAGATTGGGATATAATATTACTAGTATCCCCCTAGCACCTATATGCACCCTAGTAGTAGAATACTAAACCTACTTAAAGGTAGAAAGAAAAGCTAATAAGCAGCTTAATATAATACTATATATACCCTCAGGCGTAGATATTAAAATCAATAATAAAATCTATAATACTTAACTATAGTAAAACCTTTAAGTATATAAGCTATAAATAAGGATATAAACTAAAGGAGTTATATAGTAATATTGATTAAGTTACTATAAGCCTATATTAAGAGATAATAAAATACTAGAAGTAACCCTAAGTAAATCTAGTAGATTAATAATAAAACTAAGGAATAAGTAGCAAAAGAGCGTGCGTGGAACTATAAAACATAGCCTTCTCGAGAATAATAAGATAAGCTCTATTATACTGGGAGACCTAAATGGAATAGACCTCCCCCTATAATAACTAATAAATAACTAGATTGAGAAATAGACAGATAGATTAAATAAACCTCACTTAAGATTAATAATACCTTATCTAAAGAAACTAAATTAAAACTAATTAACTACTTAAGGTACCTCTATAAGAAGGAGATTAACTCTTATTAGGATAACTAGGAGATTGCCCTTTATAGTATATTTAGATATAAAAGAAGAAATCTCTTATTTATAATATAGGTTAAAGGAGATTACGTCTATCTTAACCCTATATATAACTAATGCTATTAAGTGTTCTAGGCCTAGTGCCTTATAGACTACTATAATAAATACTAAGCTAATAAGTATAAGTATAACTTCTACCCCTAAAGATAGAATAATAGACCTGTTATATAATACTACTTAGAGAGCTAACTTCCCATATCGGACTCAATCTAGATAATTAATAATAATATAGCACTATTTTAACTATATTACTACTACCTAATAAGATATCTTGATAACCCCTATATAGAATAGAACTAATATATAAATAAGAAATACTAAATCCACTTAGAAAAAAAAAAAAAGTATAGTAAAGATAACTCTAGAGCTAATAGTTGAAAAACTAAACTTACCTACTAATAAGAAATAATAATAGGCAAAGACAATAAGGTTCCTATATAGCCCAATAGCGCTAAAGACGTAATGATATAAGCATATATAAGTCTAGATATAACTTAATAGGAAATAAACTACTATAATAATTAATAGCAGAGCCTAAGGAAATTTTATCTTATTTAAAACAGTAAACTGATAATAAATAACCTAAAATATAAAAGCAGCTAAAAACTATTATAACCTCAATACTATTAAAAGAGAATAAGTCTAGTATAGTAGAGGACGTATTAATATGAAGACCGCACAACTCTCTTTGCAGATCTATAGCTAGAATAAGCAACTGAACTTCAATAATATGGAGATAGGAGATAAAAATAATATTATCTTTAGAAGACTATAGTTATATAATAATAACACCCAGATAGATTAGAGAATAAGCTAACTCTATTAGGACTGGAACTTAGTTACTAAGTAGCAGCTAGAAAAGAGCGCCTCAAATAAGCCTTATAAAATAACTAAAGCAAGAAGATTCCTCACCTACCTATAAGTTAAGGATATAGATGCTTGGATATTATTAGTAATTGATATTAATGAAGAAGATTAATTACTCTCTATCCCAGTAGAATACTCGTAGTATAATAAGGTATTTCCTAAAGAACTTAATACTAGATTACTAGAGCATAGCAGCTATAATTACGATATCAAGCTAAAGTCCAGAAAACAACTAACCTTCAAAAAGATATATAGACTTAATTAAGAAGAGATAGAAGTACTTAACGCTTACCTAAAAGGAAATCTCAAGAGAGGCTTTATTTTACTCTTAATATCCCTAGTAGGGTATCTAGTGCTCTTTATACTAAAGAAGAATAGAAGGAAATAACTATATGTTAACTGTTAGAAACTTAATAATATTACTATTAAGAACTATTACCTATTATTACTTATCTCTAAGCTATATAACCTCCTATATAGTGTGAACTAGTTTATAGCTCTTAACCTTAAGAGGGCTTATAATCTTATCTATATTAAGGAGGGTGAAAAATAGAAAATAGCTTTTAGAAGGCAATATAGATACTTTAAGATACTTATGATGCCCTTCAGACACACTAACGCCCCCATAATATTTCAGACTACAATTAATAAAATACTCTAATAATACCTCAATAAGTTTATTATAGTATACCTTAATAATATTCTTATTTTCTCTAAAATATTGGAAGAATATAAGAAGTATGTATATAAAGTACTTTAAGACTATAAGAAGCAAAACTGTTAGTTAAGCTAGCTAAAAGCAAATTCTACTAATAAGAAGTTAAATTCCTCAGATTCACTATTACCATAGGGATTATTTAGATATATAAAGATAATATTAAGGCGGTCTATAACTAGCCTATACCTATTTATATTGAAGATATATAATTATTCCTCGGATTCATTAACTTCTACTAAAGACTTATTAGAAACTATGCTAAAATAAGTTAATAACTCTAGGACTTAACCTAAGAAGATAATATATTCTAATAGACTAAAGAATATTTAAATAACTTCAAGAGAAATAAGTAATATATAGAAGAAGATATTATTCTATATATCCCTAACTTTAATAAACTATTTGAATTAGAAACTAATACCTCAGATTTCGCTACAGGCATATACCTCAAATAATAAGATAATAGAAATAAATTATAACTAGTTGCCTTTATATTAATAAAGTTTAGTAGACCTAAGCTTAACTACTAGATATATAATAAGGAACTTATAGTAAATATTAAAGCATTTGAAGAATAGAGACTATAACTCTCAGGGGTAAACACCTAGTTAAGATATATATAGATTATAAAAACCTTTCTCATTCTATAACCTCAAAAGCGCTTGATAAATAATAAATCAGATAGTTAGAATTCTTATCTGAGTTTGAATCTTAGGTTAACTATAAGAAAGAGAACGAGAATAGTAGAGCTGACGCTGTTAGCTACTAACTGGACCACAATATCCCAATACTAAAAGAAACTTAAGTTATCTTAAAATAAGGTAAGAATAGAAACCTTATACTAGTAATTAAACTCTTAATAATAGCTAGAAAGGTTAGTACTAGCTTAATAAAATAAATAATCCTTATACCTATTAGGGAGATATATTTAGCACTAGCAAATAGATGCTAAGGCGTTTTGAAAATATAGAGATATATCTAGTAATACTAAAATAAAACTGCCATATAATAGGAAGTAGTAAATATTATTAAAGATTGCGAAATGTATGCTAAAAGTAAGCCTAGTTAATATTAACCCTATAGAAAGATCTAGCTACTACGAGTACCTAAAGCAGTATAGTAATCTATATCTCTAGACTTTATTATTAAACTACTAAAGTTAAGAGAACTAATAACTAATACTAAGTATAACAGCATTTTAGTTATTACAAACTAACTCATGAAATACCCCCACTGTATTCTATATATAGAATTAAGCACTATAGAAGACCTTAGTTATATATTTTTAAAACCTCTTATTAGATAAAATAGTATACTAATAGAAATTATATTAGATAGAGATAAACTATTTACTTTAAAGCTTTAGAGATCCCTAATCTTATAGCTTAGACCTAAGTATAAACTCTTAACTGCTTTTTATCTACAAACTAACAGATAAACTAAATAAATTCACTAAATCCTCAAGGTCTACTTACGCTATTACATTAATTACAAATAAGATAATTAGGTATTACTACTACTAATAGCCTAATTCGCCTATAATAGCGTAGTAGGAGAATGTATAAAAGAATTACTATTCTATCTTAACTATAGATTTAACCCTGCTGTATAAAGAGAACCCCAATAAGGCCTAGCAGCACTGAAAGCTGTGGTAGATATTAAGAAAGTTTGAGACTTTCAGTAAGAACTTCCTAAAGACCTTAAATTTATATGCGAATATATATGCAAATACGCTAATAAGAAAAGAGTTGAGGGACTAACTCTAAAGCTGGGAGATACTATCTATCTCACCTAATAAAACATTAAAACTAAATGAATAAATAATGAATTAGATTTATAAAAAGCTTAAACTAGTTTCAATTAATAAAAAGCTATTAGATATTAGCTATAACTCTTACTACTAGATACTATGAAGTGCTATTCAATCTTTTATATCTCACTTCTCAAACTAGCCCTTTAAGGATTATTAATAAATAACCTTATTATTATAGAATTAAATAAACTAGAATATAAAATTGAATACATTATTAACTATATTAAAGATAAGAATGAAACCTAATACCTTATTAAATAGAAAGAATATAGATATAAGAGTAATATATAGGAGCTAATTATAAATCTTAAGTATGTATAAGAATAACTCTATATATATTAAGAATAATAAATAATAAATAAACTATAAGTAGTACCTATACCTCAGGGAATATATCAAAATAAAGCAGAGTTTATTTAACTCTAACTGATAGTTAGATTACTATAATAATATTAATTGCGAGACTCTAACCTATTTATATAACTAAGGATACTAGTAAACTAGGATACCTTATCTAATTAAAAGCTTAGAATATTAGGATTCTAATTCCCTAAGACTATATCTAGATCCACCACACTAAAACTACCCATAGACTAAGCCTCTAGTATAAGAGAAACTACTAGTTCCTCCTTAGTAACCTCATAACCTTAATAAAATACTATCCTCTTTTATTTCCTTAAATACTCCAGCTGTACTATAGACTTATTTAACTCAGCTTGCATAGCACATAAGGCAGCTGCCTTTTTATATAACACCTCCGCCTCCACTACCTCAATATCCTCTAAATAAGCAGACTCACCTAGTAATTAATTAATTAAAGTAAATTCGTAAAATAAGAAACCAAAGGTATAGTAATAGTATATATCAGTGTAAATTATATTATAAAATATCTTAAGTAAGTATATTTACTATAAACTTTACCTCTAGAGAGAAGCTTATAATGCTTCCCTACTAAATAATAATATTAATAAGGTATATTAATAATAATACTAAACTTAGTAATATAAAGCGTAAAATTATAATAATAAAGAGTAGAGGTAGAACTTGAACATAACTTCCAAATATAACCTAATATAGTATTAGCACTATAGGAAAACTAGGAAGTATGATTAATAGATCCCCAACTTAGGACCCATAACTTACTTATATCAGGTCTTAAGGATAAGACCTTTAGAGAGGGAACCTAATATTATAACCTGTTATATAAGGATAATAACTAACTAGCTAGGTAAATAATAGATAGCTAGGGCAAGATATTTATATTATAGGATTATAGGAATACTAGGGACTCCTATAGAATAGAAGAACTATAGTATAAGTTATATAATAATAAGATAAGGAGTAGTTAGTAGAGTGCAGAAGGAAGCGCTTAGTAATTAGTTAGTCTTACTAACTAATTATAATTACTAATATATAGAGGTAATTACCTAATAGTAGAACTAGAGGGAACTATTTGGAACTTATATATAGTATAGACTTAAGCCTCCCTAAGGATAAACGTCTATAGCTCTTTAGTAATCAACTTTATAATTAATTTAATAAGTACTCTTAGCTTTATCTAATACTGCAACCCCCTTATAAGGACTACGACTAATTACTATACTCCTTGAACCCTAAGATTCCTCTAGCAACACAGCTCCACCAGACCATACTGTCAACCTAGCATCATCCCTCAGCTTCTATCAGCAGAACCCCACTGTCAGATAGCTGACCGTAACACCACTCCACACAAGGACCACTCATTATTATTATCACTACTCTAATCAGCACCTATTACTAAGGGCGAGAAGAGGCAGAAACAAATTCACTAGAAGAAATTACACGCAACCACCTAGTTAATCCTTCAAATCATTAGTTACACCTCATTTATATAGGCACAATAGCGAATACAGGACCTTTAATACTAGTGCCACTACTGCTATCTAAATAGCTATAAATAAGCACTCCTAAGGGATCTTCAGCAATACTAATACCGCTAAGCCGATAACCGCTTAAACTCATTATAGAGCTTCTAATACTATCAGAATACAGGGCTCTAGTAGATAAGGAAAACTAGGGCCAAGATATCAGTTTTAATGATGATACTACTACAAGATAAGTAACTAAGAAACTCATATACTATATCAAAACATACAAATGCAATAAACTCTTCAGCAAAGACCTATAGACGGAGACATTGGACTTCGCAGGCCTACCCATTGAGTGTTTCTAAAAAGGGACCCCAGCAGCTATCAGGAAGCTCTATCAACATCTCACAGACTACAGCATCAATATTACCTAATATAGATCACATATCGCAGACTATATATATGATATTACAATCTAAGAAGACTTCTACTTTTGGACCGCTGCAGAAGTAAATAAGTAAATCGAACAGAGCACCAGGTTTACAAAAGACTGGGATAAGGAAGAGTTCAGCAAGAATAATACTAACTTCTAGCACATTAATATCACAATACTAATAGTAATATTAGTAGTAGTTACTAGCCCAGCCCTATCAATAAATTAACCCCAAATAGAAGGACCTCATCAGCATCAATAGGAACCATAAGAACTTATTAACCCTATTAGCAATATTAATCCCACCTATAGCGTGAACACCACTAATACCACTAGTATTAACACTATTAACTCTACCCAAACTACTCTAGTTAATATAATAGAATAAACCAATAGCACCCGCCTATTAGCACGCTAAATCGCAGACCTAGCTAAGATATATACTAATAAAATAAAGTATAGTAGCAAAAGTACAGATACTCTCGAGCTAAACCTACAGATCTTTCAAAATACTTATAAGAGAACAAGCATCACAAAGAACTGAATACCAGCAGCTTTTCCAATAATACTAAAAAGAAAAGCACTAAAATACTACTACAAGAGCCTTTACTGCCTACAACCCCATCTTAATAACGCCCAAATCATTAACAATCTAAAGGGATAATTTGAGACTAAAGAATCTACCTAAGCCCATTATATAATATAGAACAATACCACCCTCATTTCGATTATAACAGACTATCCCTCAAAGTCTAAATTAGAGGCCTTGGACCTCCTAATCAACACCCTCACATCAGCTCAGCCAGCACTTAGTAAAGCCTACTGAAGCGACGAGATACTATAGAATCAACTCCTTCGAGGCTGCCGAGAGATTAAGGAGTATAAATAGGCCACCACAAATCCATTAAGGACCTTTAAAGGGCTATATAAATAACTCAAGGTCGCTATTAGTAATATAATTATATTTATAGATAGTTAACTACTATAGACTTAATATTACACTAAATATTACTAAATAAACCACAAACATAATAGTAAGAGTTGAAATAATAGATTCAGAAGGCCTAAGCTACAGAGAAATAATAAAAGCAGCCCAAAATAATAGCAATAAGATATAAAATACTTTATTTATAAAGAGCTGTCACGAGCCTGTAGGTAGGGGTAAGGGCGAGTTGTAGAAGGCCACTGTCTTATTTAGAGATAGTTGCGCGCGAAGCGTAGTGAAATAGGCAGCAGAGTGGCTTACGTAAGCGTGTAGCCACGCCGCACGCCACCACAGCCACATAGGGCTGCGGCGGAGCCACGCAGGGCTGCTAGTACTATAGTGCCGCATTGCAATACACCCCCTAGCTGCACCTGCGGATGCTATTGTATTCTCACGATGCTCCGCGCACGGCTATAACTATTTTTAAATTTATATAAAAATAAAATAACTATATTTAAAACGGCCCCAAAGGCGCAAAATGAATAAAAAATAACTCCTTGATACTCCTTGGGATATTTGCAGCGTTTATAACTGCTATTATATACCTTAGCTAATAATAATATAGGCATAAAAGAATAGTAGAATAGCGGCCGACTATTATAAATAATAGTTAACTACTATAGAGAGCAGCTAACCGCCTAAAAAAGGCTGCCTTAGGGCGTAAGTATAAACATCCCTTTATTGCATGCAGCCTTTAGACTTTCCCTCTTTTTCTACTTAAAATACTATATATAAATAACTATAAGTTGATTTTTTGCACGCATAAAATCTATTACGCGCTTCACTAGGTAGTACATATACTTATCTTCTTATTATAGTACTAATCATATGTTATTATAACATTATTAATAATAGCCCCTAAGCATAAGGAGACTGAGGAGGAGCTTTACGCCCGCATCGCTAAGGCGCAGGCAACTAAAGCCGCTAATAAGGCGGAGAAGGAGCAGCTAGCCGCTCTTACTAAGCAACAAGCCGTACTTAACGCGCAGCTTGCTACTAATATAGAGCAGCAAGCAGAGGAAGAGGAGGAGAAAGAGGAGGATAAGTTACTACTTACCCTACTATCTTAAATACTATTAATAATATTATTACTAGTTGAGGAGCCAGCTAGCCCCTAGAAGAAGTAGCAGCATACTGAGACCCCTTAGATGCCTCTATAGAAGACCTCTACTAGCGGGGCTATAAAAGTAACTAGGTTAGCTAAGAAGCCCCACACTGCCTCCTCTATTCCGGAGGGAGCTAGGGACCTTATAGAACCTCCCTACTATAGCTATAGTCGCTTGCTGCTTGCAGGCAAGAGCTCTAGTTACTACTTCTATAGTACCTATAAGCGCTATTACTACTACTTATATAGCTAAGGCTATAAGCTCCTACCTACTATAGCTATTAAGCCCTACTAGCTATACTATAAGGCGTTTAATAAGAATAATATGGTTATAAGTATACTAATAGGAGTGGGAGCATATTTAGGTATTTAGAACTAAGCTAATAATACTATTTAGAGACTTACTTTCTATTACTATACTCTCTATACTATCCTTAAGAAGGAGAAGGAGGAGGAAGAGCGGGAGGGAGTAGAGGAGTTAGAGGGAGCAGAATAAGAAGAAAAGAGAAAGAGTAAGGAGGTTATTATTATACGCCTAGAGGGCGCTATTAGAGGATTAGCTTCAGCTAGCTCTTTATAGCACTCTAAGGCTCCCGCAATACCTATTAGTAGCGTTATATAACCTAAGCTTATTCTTAGAGAGTTACCATTTAGTAGCTCTTTTTAGTAAGTCTCTATTATGCCGCCTAGTAGTACTATTACTAGTGCGCGTACCTATTGAGTAAGCCTTTTAGCTATCTTTAATATATCTATTAGTACTACTAACTCCCTAATTAACCGCCTTATTATACCTATTTATATAGAGGAGACCTCCTATTATTAAGTATGCGCCTATAGGTATAAATACTCTTTATTTTTAGTATTTAGGAGATAGAGTAGTAAGCTAGCGTGCCTATAAGAATTGCTTTATAGAGGGGGCTATAGCTCCGCAGATAATATCTACTAGCTTTTAGGCTAAATAGAGCTTGTCTCCGCCCTTTAAACCTTCTTTTCTTTCTAAGTAAGAATATACTAAGCGTCTATAAGGTTTAGTAGCACTCAGAAGCGTTTGAAATTTGCCTGGGAGAGGTTCTTAGTGAGTCTATTTGCTAGTATCTAGTCTGTGGGCATATATAGCACCTTAAAGGTGCTCTTTATGTATTCCTAGTGAAGCTATATATTTTAGATTTGAATATACTATAAATAGGTTAATATTCTCTCTCTCTCTCTCACTACTAGTTAGATAGTTTGCTAATTATTATAATAAACCTTCTAAATATCCCTAAGCTCTAGAGTGATATTATTGTATAGCCTCTAAAGTGCTATAGTATCTTTAGCTGTATATTTAAGACTTAGGAGCTCTACTTCTATTATAGACGTCATTATAGTCGCTTAGTAGGCTGCTTTCTATTGAATTGCGCCTCTGAAGAGCATTATTATGAAGCCCTGGGAGGACCTATGAATCTCGTTATTATAGTAAAGAAGGTATCGCTAGTAATAAGCAGTGGGATCTCCTTCCTATTACCCCCAGAGCTGCTAAAGTATATTGCGAGGTAGTAGGTAGCGTAGAGATATTAGATATACTGCCTTACTGCTGCGAAGTACTACGCGCTTAGATTTATGAGGAAGCGGGAAAGTTAGGCTATAGGGAAGGCTACGTCTAGCTATATTATTATTATAATAGTTTATAGGATATTTCTAATAAGCGACTAGTATTCCTTAACTTATATACATATAGCCTTGCCTTTATTTTTAGGGAGTTGAATAAAAAGTAGTGGAGTAGTGGGGTGAATACTACTGTAGAGTTTAAAGCGCTTAGCGATAGTATAGATATATTAATTATAGACTAGATAAATCCATTTAGCTACTTGGTTATATATAACGCATAGCCTGAGATATTATTTAATAGGGCCTAGTTTATGAATTTTATATAACTTCTCAATAGCCTTAATAAGCTCTTAAGCTTATTTTTTATAGTTGTAGTAAAAAAGGATAAGGAAGTCATTAACATAGAATAGGATAAGGACTCTATAATACTTATCTTAAAATAAGTAGGGCTCTTTGTTATATGGGGAGAGCCTAAGCTTATATAGGGTTAAAGAAAACTCCTTATACTATAGGAGGGGTGCATCCTTAAGGACATATAGAGCCTTATTAAGCTTAATAAGCTTCTCTTATTATTTGAAGCTATCTAGGAGGTAGTAAGTAACTAGCTCTCTCTTTAGGTTAATATCCGCATTTAAGAAGGCGTTTATAACGTTATATTATAGGATTTTATAGCTCAACTGGGCTTCAATTACTATTACTACGCGCAAGCTTCACGCTGCGAGCGTAGTATTATAGGTAGAACTAAGAGAGGAGGCGTGTTATATATCTCCTCTTATATAGATATATACTTTATAGGAGTTGAGGTAATTACTATAGAACTTATAGGAGTACATTTATTTTCAAGGTAGAGGGGTTAAATATACTTTAGCTTAGTTAATAACATGCTAGGTGCTTATTATAGTAAGTTCAGTAATCTCTTTCGTAATAGTAGCTTAGAATATGCCTCATAGCGGCTCCTTAAGCTTGCTAACCTTGAAGTAGTTGTTTGGGGGCTTTATGAGGTCCTCTATAAAGTATATAGTCTTCTGCTTAGTGCTGGGGCGCGTCTCTAAGTTATTTTAGAGGCGTATAGAAACTGTGGAGTAGAGAGTCTTATAGCTAAGAGTGCTTTTAGTAATAGCTTCCTATTAATTATGTAGAAAGGTTATAAAAAAGACTTGCTAGTAGTTATTATTTAGTAAGCTTAAGCTATCTTCTAGATATATAGTTATAAGGGCTCTTAGGCGTCTCTCTTGAGTGCTCTATTGGGTAGGAGGCCTATAGTCTTATTATTAGTATAGATAATAGGTAAGTATTATTTTAGCTATTAAGGAAGAAGCTCTTTCAGTACTTATTAAGTTATACTTACTAGGCGCTTAGATAGCTAGTTCCCAAGCGTTTAAAATAGGTAGCTAGGCCGCTTTAAGCATACCTATGGCTATAGGGGGGGGGAGATATAATTATCCTAATACTTAATTCTATTCTTAGTATGCTATTAGGTGTAGGAGATTATTTAGATATTAGTAACTCTCTCTATATATTAGCTAGCAGGCTTTATAGCTTTATATTAGTAGTGTGAGGCGCTTCTAGAAGGGAAGTAGCTAGCGTAGAGAGCTTAAATAGCTCTCTAGGGGTATCATTTATTATAAGGTTGCTAGTAGCTTAATTAAGCACCCCTAAGGTCTTGAGGACTATATTAGCTAATTTAATAGGTATTTTAACCTTATTAATAATTTCCTAAGCGCTCCGGACGTCTAGGGCGTCTGCCTTATCGTCTAGAGAGTAGAATTTCGTCACCAAAGTATATATTATGCGTAATAATAACTTAGTTGAGCGTAGGAACCTAGATCCTTTAGAGGTTATATGTTTTAGGTATATATTCTATGAGGTATCTATGATAGGCTCTGGAGTTAACCTTGTAATAGCGTCTCCTAATATCTCTTTCTTATGCTCCCCCTAGCGGGTAAGCTCTATAGCTATAAGTGTAGAGCCCTCCCTAATGTGGGCGAAGGTCCTAGTGTATTAAAGGCGCGAGGTCTAGCTGCAACTATTAGAAGTATTATTAAAACCACTTAAGTTCCTTTTAAATGGGGCTTTGCTAGTTGTTTATAGCGTGCAGGCTAATATTATATATAATAATAGATACTCTCTAGGCTTCTAATATGAGGTAGATTAGTAGGTAAGCTCCTCTTAATATAGCTAGAGCTTTTGGAATAACCTCGCTGCCTGCACGCTCGCCTCCTCCTATAGGCTCCTTTGTGCTTGCTAGTAGGAGTTCTATATTGATGCCTTGTTCTGCTATCTATTGTTTGTAGCGCGTGAAGCCCAGGATGGCGATTAGGGCGCGCTCGATATTATGACGAATTTTATAGATATTTAGGCCTCTTTGTCTTTGTACCTAATATTTAAATGTGAAGAGTGCTCTAAACACCTTATTATACTCTTTAGAAACTAAAGGGATCCTAAAGAGCTTTCTACTATACTCGTCCTTAATTAGGAGCATCTAGGCATATAGTCCGCTAAGCTTCTAGTAGTTAAAAAGGTCTTATATTATCCTATAGTAGAGCTGGGGGGCTTTGCCTTCTAATAGACTGCGCGAGATAACCTGAGTAGTGTATGTTTAAGTGTAGTATTTATATTAGATATGTAAGGGGGCCTTGATTTGCACCCCCCCTGATATTATAGACTAGGCGCTTGAGAGCAGCCTAACCTAAGTATCTAGAGCGAAGATACTAAGTGTGAGCGTTATTAGTTCCTTCAGCTGCGTAGTTATATAATAGCCGCGCAGGCCTCTTATTATTAGATAGGGCTATAATATTAGTAGAGCTTATAGGGATCTTAGAAGAAGGTGAGTAGGTAGAAATAGAGTTATGTTAGAAGAATACTAAGTAACTCTTGTAAATAAGCTACTTAATATAGGTGGATTTGCTATGCTTTCCGTGCTATAAAGTGTAGTTATAGCTACTATACTAAATACTAGCCTTATAGAGGAGCGCCTTAGAGATAATATTAGTATGTATACTCTTAATAATAATAATATTATTTAATATTAGGGCGCTCTTCTAGCTTATAGTTGTGTTCTGAATAGTATCTGGGATATACTAGGTGCCCCTACTGAGGATAAGTATACTTATACTACTAACCTTAATTACCTCGTTATTATGAGAGCAAATAAAGAATCTAGCTACTAGCTTCCTCTTATTATTAATAATATAAATAGTACTATAGTTATTAAAGATACTACCCTGAGAGAGGATATGGGGGCCTTTAAAGAAGGTAAATATAGCTAAATAAGTTTCTACTATTTTGCCCTTATCTAGTAATAGGCTGTAATTAATGATATAGTAGGATACATTACTAGGTAGCTAGTAGCCTCTAGAGTTGGAGCTGCTATGTTTGCTGCGCTTAGCTTAACTGCTGCGCCTACCTTAGTTAGAGGGGAGTTATTTAGTCCTTTAAGACTCCTTTATAATCTACCCCACCTTCTAGAGACTAGTGTGGAGGTAGGCCTACTAGGGAGATATTGCTGTCTCCTATATATGCTAGGCCCTATTCTTAGCTATCTTATGGTTCTTAGCTTATTCTATTAGAGTATTTATAAAGGCCTACTAGATATATAAGTAATAATATAGAGACTAGTAGTAGTAGCGCCTATAAGGATAGGCGGGTATCTTATTTAGTAAGCCTATAAAGAAGCAGGAGGCAGGAATAGGAGCGGACTTAGGTAGGTCCTAATTATTAGAGTAGCCTATAAGAGTTATATATATACCTAGAGCTTTACTATAGCTCCTACTATAGCTTAGGGTATTACCTAGTTTACTATAGATCTTAGTTGAGAGAATAATACTAAGCTGCTTAAGTATAAGACTTAGTATACTAATTTTATTTACTTATATAATAAGGTCTAGCTAATATTAAGTCTAAGTAGGAGTAATATAATAGTAAATAGCTTTAAGGAATAGGTGCTTATTATAACTCCCCTATACCTTGGGGATTTACTAATTCTTAGTAAGACTATAGAGATAGTATTACTCCTTGACTACTTAAATAATCTTATTATATACTTAGTATACTTTAGAATCTCCTTATAAGTATAGTATACCTATTTCTTAATACCCTTATTAGAGTAGCTTAGGTACTACTTAAAATAGTAAATAAGGTTCTGAAGGTTTAGCTAAGATTTATCTAAGGTATTTAGCTTAATCCCCACGCTCTTAAGGTAGGTTAAGTTAACTATTTAGAAAATGACTTCCTAAAGGGCTTAGTATAATGCGATCTATAAGGTGAGGACTATACTATTAGTAGAGTAGAATTTAAGAGCGTCGCTCTACTCCTCTTAGATATTAGCTTATATTATAGGGCCTAGCGGAGTTAGCCTTATAAGCGCCCTACCTCCGGGAGTAGTAGTAAGGGGGCTTTTTGAGAGCTCCCTTAAAGTTAGTAAGAGGGAGAGGGCTTAATAATATTATTACTCTCTGTAATTAGAAGTATTTAAGAGCCTCCTTTAGTAGTAGAGGTAGTAGAAGCCTTATTAAATACCTTATACTTAGTGAGGTTAACTTAGTACTAAGCCTAAAGGTATACCTCACGCTTAGTAATAAACTCCTAAATAGTTAGAGTAGGCTTAAGAGCGTCTGAGGGCTTACTAGAGTCTAGTCTATTAGGGTTAATAAACTTCTAGATGCCTTTAGACTACGCAGAGGTACATAAGTTCAGATACTAGCGAGGCTAGTTAGCTAGGCTTTAGAGCTTTGCATCTATAGAGAAGGTAGATATAGTAAGAGTATTATGGGGTTTATAAAATAGCGGGAGGTTTGGAAAGGTTAGTAAATAAAGATATAGAAAATTAGTCAAGAGAGGTTAAAAGGTTTGGGAGAAAGCTACTTACTCTTCCCTAGGCTTAGAGAGGTTAAAAGGGGTATTTATAAGTAGAAGAGCTAGGCTTATAACTCTAATGAGCCTGCAGGTAGGGGTAAGAGCGAGTTATAGAAGGCAACTATCTTATTGAGAGATAGTTACGCGCGAAGCGTAGTAAAATAGGCAGCAGAGTAGCTTATGTAAGCGTGTAGCCACGCTGCACGCCACCACAGCCACGCAGGGCTGCGGCGGAGCCACGCAGGGCTGCTAGTACTGTGGTGCCGCATCGCGACAAGAGCCTAGATACTATTCAAGTAACTATATACAAATGAAGAAAAATAAAGCTTAGTTATAATAGCAAAATAATTCATAAGCCCTCAATAAGTTAAAAGCAGCCTACTAATAGTTCCTAGCCTACTGAAAGGGGGCTATAGAGGGAACAACTAATAATTCAACAGCAAATAATAATAAATGTAAGGAGATTAAGATATACTTCTAGTTACTTAGTAAGGCTAGAGACTAACAATAGCAACTCCAAAGAGAAATAGCACAATATATTCCTCACCTAATTCATAGACCTAATCAGTAGCTATATAGCTAAATTAGCCCATATTATAGATAAAAGGATTATTTTGAGGCTATTGCTTAGCCGCCTACTACGCTATTATGCGTTCAAATTCCTTCAATGAATTAGCTAAGCCTATACCTATTAAATCCTTTACGCTTGAAGGAAGATACTCTTTAGAGACCTTCCAAGGCATTATCCCTAATACGGGAGCAGCAGGATTTTCAACAGCTAGCAAGAGCCAATTTGGGGCGCCCAAAAGGATTATGCCTATCACAATCAACCCCAAAACAGCGAAAGGGGCAAGCAAAAGGTTTAGGCTAGGAGGGGCTATTAAATTAATAGGGACTACAACTATCCCCACACTATTTAGAGACATAGTCTTCTATATCATATCTATAAATACCCCCTTCTTGCTCTACCTAGCAGATATAAATAAATTAGGCATATAATTCAACAACCTTTAAAACTACTTATAATAGAGCAATCTTATTATACCTATTATATGCAAATAGAGCTACCTATAGCTTTTATTAGAGATAGAGAAGGTTTTAGCCTATAATACCCTCATAGAGGCTAAATTACAATAACTTTATTGATATTTTCGCTACCTATTAGTCTACTAACTTCATAAAGTGCTCTCGTAAGCTGGCTACTAAGTTAAATTATGCCTAATTAAATATCTCACGAAGTTTTATGAGCGCTACTCACTTAACGCAGGGGCGTTAAATCAATTCAAATTCATAATTAAGAATAACTATAACTTCAACTATACTATAGTTATTAATATCATCTACATTAAAAGGCGCCTAGTACTTGATATATTAATACTATAAGTACCTTTAATATAGCGAATCTCCTAAAGAATTTATCTATATCTATAATACTTACCGCCTTTAAATAATACTAAATCTATATTTATCTCAGGCTGCTAGATATTGCTATTACTAATACTAATACTAATTTCGCTTTATTAAAGTAGTAAAATACTCTTTAGTTGCTTTTAATAACTACTACTAAAGTACTAGTTAAAGCTTATAACTCTATTAGTGAAGTTAAGTAATATTACGCTATACTATAGAGGTAATATATAATTGTCTATAAAAACATACCTAATATAAACTATAAGATTATCCTTTAAATAGCTATTAAAGCTATTCATAATACTACTAGGCCTAATAGTATAGTACTTATACTACTCGTTTTTAGCAACTACCCCCAAATTAATAATAGTTCGCCCCCATCTCCAGACCTCTAGCAATAGGCTGCCCCTATATAAAGAGCAATTGAGGACCTCTAGAAGCACTAGGCCTCCCACTAGCTTATAGACGCCCTCACCGCCTATGATAGCCTAAACATAGTGCTAATCCTCTAGTTATTACTACTATCCCTCATCTAGGTCTACTATAAAAAGAAGGGCTAGTAAGAGCTATATAGACTCCACGCTATTAATAGTAAAACCTATACTCCCAATCTACTTCATAAGCCCCAGACATTTTAATTAACAGTTATACGCCCATAGCACCACCTCAATAATAATAATAATAACAAGTGGGATAGCGCCGCGCTACCGCCCCCACTAGACCCAAATACCGGGAAGACAACAGGACCAGACGACAACAGTTCTAATACGCGATTACCAGAGAGACTTACAGGCCCAACCCCACGCCGCTAAGGCCAGCCACACAAAGAAGAACAAGTCCAAGAAACATCGCTAGCAGGCCCAACACATAGAAGTGCATAAGTAGTAGATAAAAGAGCAGAATAGATACCTATAATAGCTGCTTTTATAGCTACTACTACCTAAGCACTTACTAATAAAATTAGTAATACTATAATATTTCTAACTATAAGGAGCATATAGGTTATAACCTCACTATATAACTATATAAAAATAGTATTATTAAAACACTAGAAGACTCTTTTTCAGCCTTATTAACTATAGAGATAACTACACTTTAGAGGTATAGTATTTTTAAGATTATCCTATATAACGCTACTACTTATAGCTTATACTATATCTTTAAATCCCATATAGTCTATAAAATAAAGAGTAAGAGCACTAATCAGCCTTACGAGAAGTTAAGGCTTATTATTTGGAGCTATAATAATAATAAAAAAGCCTCTATACTTACCCAGTCCCCCACAATCCAGCAGGCTAGCTAGCAACTTCTTCTTACTATCGCTCTATTACTTATAAAAGGGGGCTATATACTATAGCTCCACAATGTTACATAAGTATATATTCAATCGCAAACAGAGCTCAATATGTCGATTTTCACAGACCTACCAAAGGAGATTCATAGCAAATACCCTAAAGTCGCATTATAAGGATCATTAAACTATTATATGGTATTGCAGAGGCTAGCACTCATTAGTAGGCTATATATAGCCACTACTATAGAGAGAACCTTAAGATAGAATAATTATCTTTTAACCCATACGTATTAATCTCTTTAACTACTACTAATAGCTATTTTAGTATCATCAGTATACAAACTAATAATACTATCAAGCCATCTACACTAAGTTCTCCTAACAAGAGGATATAGGGCTTAAAAAGGCTGATTTCACTACTAAAGCTAAGCAGCAAATTAACTACAAATCCCCACTAATATTTAATAGTAGTATTATCACTTTAGGCAAAAATAGTAGTTTTACCCTTCGCTAAAATGGGCAAGAATCCAGAATCAAAATTATTGACCTAAAGGCACCCCTGAATAAATGAAAATAATAACACATTCAGCAAAGAGCAAGAGGGGTATATATCGCCTCTATCTGCTAACCTGAGGCCTTTTTTAACCTATCCGCCGCAGCCCAGCATTAAGATCCCACTGCAGAAAACGAAAAAGCCCTCAACTATCGCCCTAAATAGCAAAAGGAGAACCTTAATTAAGGGCTAACCTTTATGCCTATTAACTTAGCCATAGCGAAACTCTTTATATTTATAGATAGGTCTTTTGCTAATAATACTAACCTATCTTCACAGATTGAATTTATAATAGTTATTACTAATAAGACTATAGCTAATAATAACGATACCTTTATAGTAACTAGCAATATCATCCACTTCAGCTTAATAAAGTATAAAAGAGTTATATAAAGTATTCTAGCCTCTGAGATCTATAGTATAGTGGCTGGCGCAGACTTGGCCTATGCTATCGCTACTATATTACAAAAGATTACTATATGCTTAAAGAAGCCCACTGTCCCCACTATTATTTATACCGACTTATATTTATTATATAAATACCTCGTATAGCTTGGCACTATAAAAGAAAAGCGCCTCATAATTAATATAATAGCACTTCATCAGCTATTTAAGCAACAAGAGATATATAAAGTACATTAGATTAATAGAGACAATAACCTAGCTGATACCTTTACCAAAGGAAGCCTAAGTCCATCCCTCAATCGATTTATCAACAACAATACAGCGACAATTCAAATAGAAGGATAGGTAACAAGGCAAGAGAAGGGCCACAAGGGCCACAATATCTCTGCTACAAAGGACGATAGCCACGCCATTAAGATTAACAATAGAGGTATAGATAGAGGTATAGATAGAGGCCTATAATAGCCGTTAAAGGTATCAATAAAGGCATAGAGGAAGGCCTTGAGAAAGATCTAATTGATATCGATTTGTGATCTATAGATAACTTCGCTTTGTATTGTTTTATATAGGTTATGGCGCGCCTAGCCACAAAAGAAAAGACTACTAGTATCGCAATAACCCTATAACCCATAGAGTAGCAGGATGGGTGCTCTACGTGATACAATATCATACATACATGCATACGTCACGTGATCATACTCGCAGGCCCAATATAGAACAACACCACTGCCTACGTAGCTAGTTTATATCTTAAACACACACACACGCACACTTCTGAATAGCTTCAACACAAACAATACATATTAGGGCTACGCGCGCGGTTATATTACCCCGCCTATATACAAACCAACAATAGCTATAAATAGAGCAGAAGAATAAGGTTATTTATTATACTATAGCCTATTAGGTATATTATAGCTAGGGCTATATTAGGCTATACCTAAAGGAGTAGGAGGACTTACTCCTTATAATAGAGATAAGGGCTGCGAGGTTCCTAGATATAGCGCTATTCTCTATAACTTATTAACGCTTAGTAAGGAAGTAGGGTAAGTACTAGGGAGGCGCTATAGAGGTATAAACTCAAGTAGTTAGCCTAGTAGATATTGAGAAGGCCCTAGACCCTAAGCTAAAGGAGAATTAAGAATATAGAGTTCTAGTCTAGATCCTAAAGGAGTTCCCCAGCTTACTTAACCCTAATAAGGCCTATTTGCTTCCCTCCAGCTAGCTTAGAGCAAACTACTAGGTTAACCTTATCCCTACTTTAGATAGAAGGGAACTACTACGCCCCTAGGGATCCCTTTCTAGTATATCGTAGGAAGAGCTGCTACTACTTAGAAACACCTTATAAACCTCTTAGATGAGAGGTTTATTTAAGCTAGTAGCTTACTAGCTAGTGCTCTAGTATTATTTATGAGGAAGCTAGATAGAGGTATTTACTTCTATATTTACTATAGGATACTAAATACTATTCTTAAGAAGGATTAATACTTCTTAGTATTAATCTCTAAGATATTAAATTAAGTTGGTATAGCTAAATAGTATATAGAGATAGATATAGTAGTTACTTTCTATAAGCTATAAATTATAAAGGGGTATAAGGAGAGAATAATATTCTATATCTAATATACCTTGTTCAAGTAGTTAGTATGCTCCTTCAGCTTATATAGCGCCCCTATTAGCTTTTAATAATATGTTAATAGTGAACTATAAGACGTCTTAGATATCCTTATTACTACTTATATAGATAATACACTAATCTACTTAAATAGAATAAAAAAGGACTATAAGAAGAAAGTCTAGGCGGTCCTCTAGAGGCTAGTAGTGGCTAGACTTAACTTTAATCCTATAAAATATAAGTTTTTAGTTAAAAAGCTTAGGTATATAGGGTTTATTATAATAGTAGGGAAGAGCCTCTTTCATAATTCTAAGAAGCTCTAGGTAATTACTAAGTAGCTACTCCCTACCTTAACTAGAGAAGTCTAGAGCTTCCTAGGATTTACTAACTACTATAGTATATTTATACTAAGTTATAGAGAGATTATTAAGTTACTAACCTAACTTATTAAGAAGAATAGAGTATTATACTAGGGGGCGAACTAAGATAAGGTATTTTAGAAGCTTAAGGAGCTATTTAATACCTATTAGTCCTCTACTAGTTTAACCTAGAGGATGAGATAGTAGTTAAGACTAATTGCTCTAGGTTTGCCTTTAGAGGAGTACTCCCCTAAGCTAACCTAGAGAGCACCTAGCGCCTAGTAGTATTTCACTTAAGGAAGCTATTACTAGTAGATTATAACTACTTTATAGATAATAAGGAGCTACTAGTAGTTTTATCTTATTTTTATATATAGAGAGTAGAGCTATATAGTCTCCCTACTTTTAGAATACTAATAGATTACTGGGGACTCAAATACTTTATGAGAAAGTAATGCCTTATAAAATATTAAAGTAGGTAGGTAGAGGAGTTAATTTAGTATAACTTCTATATTAAGTACTGTTCTAGTAGAGAGGTAGTAGCTCTAGATGCTCTCTCTTAGTAGGAGTAGGATATACCCTAGGGATAAAAGAATAAGCGGAAGTAGAGAAGAGTCTTATAGGTAATACCCAACTACGCGCAACCCTGAGAAGAACCTACTACTAGCCCCCTAGTAAGGAGGAACTAGGTATTAATAAGCTACTTAGATATCCTAGACGCTATAGTCTTTATTAGGGACAGAGCTATAGGTACTATAGCGGGAAATAGTGAAAGTAATACTATCTATCGCTATAGAGTAGCCTATAATACAGTTACTTAGTAGCTATATAGCTTTCTACGAGATTAGAGCGAAGGTCTAGCTTAGTAAATATAGTATTAAGAACCTTAGGAGGGTAATCTTCTGAGGGAGGCTATAGGTATTTAGTAATGAGAATAATAATAACCCCTTAGGAGCGCTCTATACTAAGATTATCTAATAGAGCTAAAACTTAGGTATAACTACCTACCTAAGTTAGTTATAATAGCACGCTTAAGATAATAAGCCAATATTTCTACTAGCTAGGTTAGTCCCAGGCTATGCAAAGGTTTATATAGAACTATAATATATATAGAGGAATATATATCTAGAGGTAAGTAAAAAAAGTATTCTTTAAGCCCCTACTAGTACCTAACTAGCTATACTCCAAACTCTCTATAGATTTTATTATAGACCTACTACTTATAAAGGATAATAGTAGTTATTACTTATAGGTAATAGTAGACTAGCTTAGTAAGCTTATAGCACTTAAATAGATAGAAACTATAGAGGTAGAAGCTTATACTGAATGCTTTTGAACGTATTATTTCTACTTCTATAGGTTTCTATATAGTATTATTAGTAACTAGGGAATTGATTAGATAAGCTATTTGTAGACTAAGTTCTTCTGCGTTATAGAAATAACTAAGTTACTAAATATAATATACTACTTATAGACTAATAGTAGAATAGAGAGATAGAACTAAAAGATCTAGGCTATCTTATGGGTATATATAATATAGGCTTAGGACGACTAGAGAAGACTACTTCCTACTACCTAACTAGCGCTTAGGAATAGGGTTGGTAGTATAATTAGACTCTTTTTATTCTTTCTAGAGTATAAATACTATACTAACTCTATACTATTTATAGAGAAGGAACCTAATATATTTATTATAGAGCAAATAGTAGGTACTCTTTTAATAAGTAGGCTTAAGGATATAGGTAGGCTTAAGGATATAATAGATTTATTTAAGCTAGTATCGGAGAAGCTTAGTAATAGAGTAAAGAGAATATAAATAGGTAAAAGTTCCTTATATAGAGGTATTAGGTAAGTAATAAGGTTTAGTTATTAGTAATAAATTATAAGAGCTCCAGGCTTAGTAAGAAACTCTTATAGCTATACTATAAGTATACAGTTATAGGCATATTAAGCTCTTATATTATAGAACAGACGTTCCGGAGAATATCTACCTGAGGTTCTATAGTAATTTCCTATAGAGGGCACTATAGGACCCCCTACTTGCCTAGCTATAGGTGGATCCATAGCTAGTACTAATTTCAGCTAATAATAGCGAATTTAAATAGTGTATGAAGGAGGTTTATGCGGTATAATGGAGGGTTATAGGAAGGGGGCGACAGCGTGAGGTATTAGTTAAGTGGGAAGAGTATATAAAGCCTACCTAGGAGCTAGCGGAAGCTATTATAGAGACTAAAGTAGCGGGTAAGTATAAAGAGAGGTATAGGCTAATTATAGCTAATAATAGCAACCCAGCTTATGCCTGGAGGGCCCCCAGCTAGGGGAGGGAATAATATTATAGGCTACGCCTAGTTAGAACTATCTAGGCTTCTGCCTAGATTTACTGCTCTTAGGGTCCACCTAGTAGCTACCTATAAACCTAGGATAACCTTAATAAAGCAGAAAACTCTTCTTTTTCCTCTTCAGCTTCAAATAAATAGTATTACGCCACCTCTTGTCGCACAGACTCGGATCCAGCCCTTCGCAGCTATACTACTTTAAGCACTGAGCGCCGCCCCCAAAGCGAGACCCCAGCTCTACTACATAACCGCACAAAACCCTACTCAAAGTCCGCGCACATCGCACACTTCGACTTTCTCTCCTTAGTATAGATTCTCATAATTAAGGCACCCCTTTCATAAATAAACATCGTCTCCGCCCCTCACAAAAAGCGAGTTATAAAAGGCAACTATCTTAACTATGAATAGTTGCGCGCGAAGCGCAGTAAAATGAGTAGCAAAGTAGCTTCTATACGTACATGCTATACTGCAAGCCACCATAGCCACGGAGAGCTGGAGCACAGCCACAGAGAGCTGCTATTGCTATTGTGCCGCATCGCAGTATTATATAATCTATAGATATACCTAAAGTTTTATTATTATATATAGCTATTTCCTAAGCTTAATCCTTTTCATTCTAATGTATTTTATAGCATTATGTTAGTATAAGAGTCAAAGTAATAAGTAATACTTTATAAACCTTTCACTTCATTCCTCTTTTATTAGTTATTATTATACTGATAGGTTGATAGCTTTAAGTAGACACTCCTTAAGTCCCTCCGCAAATTAACCCTTCTTTAAATATATTTTGTTTTAAAAGATATAATTTATTAATCCTCTAGTATAAGTAACTATATTCTATAAAGGAAACATAAGCCTAAATATAATTAATAAAGCTTAAGTAATATCTTTATATCTAGGTAGGTATTTCTTAAGGCTTTCTATATACTTCTCAAGAATAGATTCTATTTTAATGTTATCTTTAAACTTCAATAATACTATTATATTAATCTTTTAGTACTCTATAGCGGTTTTAGGTTTCGATAATAATATCAAATATACTTATAAATTATTATCCTATATATTATATATTCTCAAAGTCTGAATTTATCTCTTAATGCCTTTTGAAAGGTGTCTGTCTTTATTATTTTTAAGCTTTTACTATATAATTAAGAATAAATAATAGTAATAGAGGTATGACTCGGAGAGCCTCTCTCTTAAGATTATCTTTTTCTTTCCTAATAAGGGTATTTTTTTCTTTTCAAAAATATCTTTTTTAAAGGTTTATTAATTCAATCCCTTATATTATAAGTCACTTATTCAAAATTAATTAGGCTCTTTCTTACTCTATTCTGAATAACTATAACTTCAATGGATACTTATTTCCCCAGTACGATATATCTACATACTACAGTAAAGTTATTAAACTATAAATAAATAATGAAAATATTAAGAGAATAGATTTATAACTTCTAGATATTACTCTCTTATTTCTAATATTGATCTCTACGCTATTTAATATTAGCTATCTTTTAGGCGTTTACACAATTATATAGCTATTGAGTATTAATAAAGAGTTTGCTTATCTCCTAAATATTTCTTATAACTATCTTTCTCTCATACCATTTATTTAAATTAAAAGGTTCCCTTAGTTTTACATAACACTTTAATATAAGAAGATTTTGATATTTTCAGTTTTCGTAAATAGGTTGATAATTAAATTAGCTTTGCTAGTTTTATTTTTCTTCTTAAAAAAGAATAAAAATGTAAGCTTCTTAATTATTAGCCCTTATTTACAATTCTTTCATAGCTTTTACTTAATACCTTTCTTTTTGATTATATACTTACGTATATTAAAAGAAATAGAAATAAATTAATCTATTCCTATCGTAAGTTTTAATTCTTAGATCTATTCAAAATAACTATAAATAATATATTAATTAAAGTAACTTTAGTAGGAGCCCTAGTTTCAAGAGACTCAATAGAAATAATTAATATAAAATAATACTAAATAGAGATAAATATGTCAATATTAATCTAGGGGTTTATTTATAGTTAAAGTGGGTTCATAAATATCATTTAATATTTATAATAGCTTTAATAATATTTATTTCAAATAAATTATTAATTATTCCAATAACATAATTAAATAATAGATAGTAATATGTGATTAATATCAGTAACTTCTCTTTCTCCTATATATGGAGATACCTCCTCAATATAGGTGGATATGAGGGGTATTTTAACGTAGGATCTATGTTATTGCGAATAGAACTTCCCACTTATCCGATAACATCAAGCCCCAATCGGGATGCGGCTGACGACGAAGATGAGCATCCGCACTCGAAGGAAATCGTAAAAGCGCTCTGGAAGGTTCCAAGCCTAATGCGTAACACTGGTACGCCTTTTACAAGCGTGGGCGGATCCGCAGTCCGCGGACTTTTACAGGTACCAAGCCGCGTACACATGAAGTCCCCGAGCAGCCTCTGATGAACATCAACGCGAGAATCCATGTCAGTGTTCGGAAGTGGTTATAATGCCAAGAACTTGCTCTGGACGATAATTAGATTCATGGGGATGTACGCCCCTTACTCAGGCGGCCGACGGCAGTAAGATCTGGAAACTGCTGCGCGGGACTGGACTGGACTGGACGGCTCGGAACTCAGTTTGGTCAAAGAATCGAGACCCAGGGAGCTGGATGTTGGAATAAAAGCCACTGTGAAAAACCAAGTCCGTTTAAGGACGACTACCGTCAATGGCAGTGGAGGCTCGCAGCCAACTAGCTGGAGGCTGTCCCCGACGCAGGGGCCTTGCCCGAGGACCGCCTGGCGGGATACTAAAAAAGGTATCTGCTTGTCTCGACAACGGGAGAACCCGTCGTTTGGAGCTGGATGGAGAGAAGCCTTTCCCTTGAGCCTAAATCTTGGGCGTGATCTAAGGCTTGGTCATCTTGTCTCAGTTGGTGGCGCCTAGGACGCGAAGCCATGAAGTACCCAGGGTCTGAATCAATGGATATGGGTGAAGGTCCCTGACTAGAACTTACGGCACATCAAAAATAATTTTTCATGTATGATCGGCATTCCGAATGCTTCTTGCCACGTTCGAAGTCACGTTCTCGCATCGTGTGACAGTATCCAAACACGCAGATCATCCCTCACACCACGAGTTATTCACCAGACAACCACCCCTCACTAATGCTAGTTGAAAGATTGAATAAGTTTTTGAAATAATTTCCCCAGAGCTTCTTCAAAACCCCATGCCAATCAAGATTTACGGCTTCTTCGATCCGAATTGCAGTGTACCTGCGATATTAGCTATGGCTGCATGCGACGATTTCGCTGCACTTCCGTCGTCTCCAAGCCACTGGAATGAGCCTCCAATTCACTAACGGCTTCCACCGAAAGGTCATGCAAAAGAAGGTGGAAGCTATGTCTGGGGGAACACTATCCGGATTGGCGCGCTGGCTATGAGGCTAACGGCGTTTTTGTAACCCTGGCTGTGTCCTCCCGTCTCGGCCGTGGGCCGCCCCTCGAACCAGACCCAGCCGGTCGGGAAGATCTGTCTTAGAGCTCAACAAATATAGTTGACCTTTCAGCTCCAGCCCGGCCGACGATAGAACAAACGCTGTAGCTCTCAAGCTGGTGATCACGTCAAGTTTGATTCAGGTCAGTGACTGCATCCGGTCGCTTAGGCTCTTCACAAATGGATCATCCACAGATTAGAGGAGAGTAACGACACGGAACATAGCTATAAAGATGGAAGTCTCGTCCACCATCACAGGATACCTTCTTCACCAGCAACAACTCATCTCAGGTCTTCAATCTTATACTTACACCATCCTCACAATTAATACCTAATACTCTTAATACTCCTCTTTACTTAATCTAAAATCACCCACCTTTCAACATCATCAAGATGTCTACCATTCGAAGCCTCTCCACCCTTGCTTTCGCCCTCGGCACTGCGGCCGCCCCAGCGGTCTTGGGCGATCTCCCGAAGCCCCCAGTTGTCAACTTGCCCCACCCCGAGCTTCCTACCGTCCCTGAGCTTCCCCCGGTCAACGTCGAGGTACCCAAAATCCCCGAGATCAAGATCAAGCCGGAGCCTATCCAGTTCTCGATTACTGTGACCGATCTGAAGGCACCGCGGGCCATCGCTACTCCGGGACTACCCGTTCAGCTCAATGAGAACGGCATCGCTGTTTCCATCAACATTCCTGTGGCAATTCCGACTGTCGCTGTCACGTTACCTATGGTTCAAGCGCGCCAGACCGCACCATCTATCGACCTCGCCGAAGTTGTCAAACAAGCTGATGTCCCGAGAGAGAAGGCTCCTCTCCCCACCATCTCCGTCAAGCCCATCTCCGTCAGCCTTCCTGTCCTCTCGGCCAGCATTCCCAAATTCGCCGATGCCATCCCCAAGCTGCCTCGCCGCAACATCAAGCTCCCGCAGGTTCCCAGTCAGACTGTTGACCTCCCTGCTCTGAGCAGCGTCCTCTCCATTTTGGGCGAGCTTGTCACGCCCCCCGCCGCTCAGCCCGCCGCCCGCGATGTCATCATTGATCTGCCTGGGGTTTCCTCGGTGATTTCCGTCTTGGGCGACTTCAAGGCCTCAGTGTTGCCTCGCCAGCCTCTTCTCAACCCAATGGCCAAGGTTGAAATTGCAAGCACGACCATTGATCTCGCTGCTGTCAACACCGTCACTGCTGTTCTGAACAAGCTCGCCGACTCTGTTGAGCCTCGCGACGCTATGCTCCCCGAGGTCGCGGTTCCCAGCGTTATTGTCGACCTTCCCATCGTCAGCTCTGCAATCTCGGTTTTGGGCAGTGTCGCATATGCAGATCTTCCCATCAAGGCTCCTCGCGCACTTGGCAATATCCCTCTTGGCAACATCATCAGTACGAGTGTCGCCCTGGGCGTCGACGTCCCCGCCTTCACCGCTACTGTTCCCATTCCCGTCGTGCCCGTCCTTCCTTGGGCCGATATCGACCTGCCTCTCACCACCCTCGTTCAAGTTACTTCGATCAGCAGACCTTTCGACCTCCCCATCGAGACTAAGGTTCCTGAGGTTCCCACCGCCGACGTGAAAGACATCGTCACTGAAATCAAGGGAATCAAGGGAAAGGTTGATGACATCAAGGTTGCTGTCGAGAACGCTGCTGGCAAGTTGAAGACTCCTGAAGTCCCCACCGTCCCTATGTAGACGAAAACCTTCTTGTATTGCTCGGACCAATAGAACATATGAAGAGGTAAAAGAAGGAGACGGGGGTTGGCTTGGCTAGTGAATGCACTCCACAAAGGGACTGGGACAAGGGAGGGCGCGGTAGTGGAGATTAGGAAGATCGACACTCTACGAAATCTTAACTAATTAGCGGAGGAGATTATTGGGAATGGACAAGATGTTTAATTCTAGACCAGGCCCTGAGGCATGAAACTACTTATCACCAGGAAGCTAATTGAAAACCATCATTGTTCTCAAAAGTTGCCAAGTCGCGCTGATCAGTTTTCGTCCGCAGATCCCGGACCTGGATTACACACGGCTCCAGTTGAAGAGGATCGTCTGTTCTCAGCCCAGGCCTTGCACGGCCGTTTGGCAGTGGGTGCCGTTCACCTGCCAGGTTGTTTTAGGGTTAGCCCGTCCTCGCCGTGTTATTGGGGACGCCGGCGTTGCCGCCATCAAATTACTTTCAAACCGCCAAGGGGCGCTTGACTTGAGTCGCCCCAGCTGTCTGTATGCCGTAAAGCCATAAAGAGCAACGCCATCCCGCCTTAGTGATCACACGAAGTCGAGTTGAAGCATCCAGCTCCAGTCTTCTTTTGGTCGTCCGTCCGACTCAGTCAATCTTTGATCCAGTCACTACCCAAAACAACACAAAAAAAAAAACCTCAACCTCTGATCAAGATGGTCTGCTTCCGCTCATTCATCATCGCCCTGGCCGCTATCGGCGCCTCTGCTGCCCCGGCCTCGCAAGCTCCCGACAGCCCTGAAACCCTTGCGCAGGACCGATGCTCCGGAATCACTTGCCCGCAAAACTCATTTTGCAAAGTCTTCGACTTTAACCTGGAAAAGCCCGTTGCTTGCCAGGCCAGCGGCACGGTGCCTGAAGACTCTGAAACTTGCGGCCGCGTTGTCTGCCCTGTCGGCACAAGGTGCTGCAACCCGTCCTGCGGTGTCTGCACGCAGCCAGGCCAAGGCTGCTTGCAATGGGTCTGCAGCTAAGGGTCCTATCGAGTCAGTGTCGCCTTAGGGATTCGGATGGTGGGACTGCAAACTCGAAAAAGTCGGGAGTTGTTGGGTTCTTCTTTACTTTTTGCCGCTCTTGTGGAGTTTGGCGCTTTACGCATCGTGGTCCTGGCAGCCCCAAACGCTCTATCACAAAAATCTCACATCAGAATGTAAATTCAAATTGACACCAACTTGGTCGTCCCTCTGCGATTTGATGTGTTTGGCTAAGTTCATGAAAGTTTATGATCGGCGCACACCTTCAATGATTGGTCTATCTATCCGCCGTTGTCATGTGTCGCATGCCTCTGCCGGATGGTAGTGAAGAGTCCCCTGACTGTTATTGTATGAAGTTTCCCAGTTCCCTCCAAGTTTACCTGCACATCAGCCCTGCTACATTCAAACATGTGCATCATGGGAACCCTTCGCATGGTTCCTCAAACATGTACAGATCCGTGCCGGTTCAAAGAGAAAAGGGTAAAACCCCCCACAGCCCAGGGTTGCACGTCAATCACTGATCCCTACTGATTTTTTGCGCTACAGCCATCAAAAGCGCACTTTTTTAGGCTAAATCAATTAAATCTCGCTTGGTAGCTGCTAAGAGCTCTTATTAGCTATAAATGTTAGGGCTTTATTAAGTTAAATAGAGTCTCTTAGAGACATAAGTTTCTAATTTTGAGAAGAAAACCCTATATAATTTATATTAAGTTTCAAGATAGTATTACTTAATAACTCTTTTTATAAATATATAAAGTAGCTGTTAGTCTTATAAGTACTAAATATAAAAGATAGAAGATAAATATAGTATTTAAAGTATGTGTCAGCATCTTCTCAGGATGCCTGTGGCAGTACTGAGGGGGTAACAAGACGTTTAACAAATAACAGTAAACAGGAATAATATGCAGTGAAATAACAAAAGATAGGTCTTAGTATTAAAGGAGTGAAAGTCTTATATTATTATATTCTATACTACTAGTCTTATTTATAGATAGTAGATACTACATAATAGTAGTAGTATGCTATATAGTAGTAAGTATATATTATAGTATGTAATAGTAACTGCATACTATTTATATGGTAATATCTGCCCCCAAATAGAAAAAGCTATTATCCTAATAGTAAGTATATCCTATCCTCCGATGCCGGGATGCGGGCGATCTAATTGAAAATATCGCTAATATCCTTGGCCTTGTGCTTCTTATTTGGCGTGGTATTCTTAGGGGCGGCGTAGATATGTCGGACCTCTACGCGTCAATTGGGTAAAAATCGGTGTGTGTATTTCGTTCGTTCTCAGGTACAAAGGTCTCCACCAAAGTCTCTGCTAGATACAGGTACCCACAATCCAGCTATCGGTTGGGACGGATTTCGGGTCAAATCGGCATACGCCCATCGGCGTACGCCCAGTTCGACACGCCCCCTCAGGTTGGTGCCTAAAGGGTCCAAACTGGACAAACTGGCCATTTTGGCCCAAATGGCCCAAATAGCTAAAATAGCCAAAATAGCCACTTTTGCAAATCTCAAATCCCCCACTTGTAGGCCCTTTTATATATAGCCTATTTGAGGGTATATCTATCGCTTCAAATCGCTCCCGTTATGCTCATTAAAACCTCCCAGTAGGTAGGAAAGAGTAATGCTGTTTATAGAGCTATTTTAGCCTATTCAGCCTCTAATTTAGTACGCCTATTATCTACAAGAAGGTTGCTCTTATCTGCGAGGTTAAGTTAGCTAATGAAGGTAGCGAAGGAGGCGGCTAGTAGGGCCTTCGTTATCCTATCTGCTATTATTTCAGCTAATTAGGTATAAATAACTTCTATATAGTTATCCTAAATCTCTTGTTGCAGCTAATAGTTATAGATATTAATTTAGCGTAACTTGGTTTATAGTTAGATAATCTCTTAGGTTACTAGCTATATTATTTAGGTATTATCGCATTAGATAACTACCTTGAGGCTATTATGAGGCTAATTAACTATAACTATATAAGAAGGCTCTCCTCTAGGAGGGAGGCTTACCTATAAGGCAGTTATTAGCTGACTTATGAATAGTCCTTCCTTTGCAGCCTGCAATAGGGCTAAAAGCTCTGCTTCTATAGTGGAAGTTATAACTATCTGTTGTTTATTAGCCCTCCAAGCGATTATCCCTCTAAATAGCTTTATTGCAAAGGCTTAAGAGCTCTTTCAATGTATTAAATTATCTATAAACTAGTATCTAAAGCTACCTCCAACCCATCAGTATCCTTTACTCTATACTTAAGGTAGAGCCCTTTTATCTTTAGTAGGTATTATATAGCCCGATTAGCAGCTTAGTAGTATTTTAGGCTAGGGTTTTAGTTGAATCTCGCAAGACGACTAACTGCAAAAGCAATATTAGGTCTAGTTATAATAGTAGCATATAGCAGTAATCTAACCTTTTGTTAATATAGCTAAATCTCTTGAGGCATCGCTTGCCTTTCATATAGTAATAGCTCTTCAGCAGCTATTAGGGTATTATATCGTAAGTTAGTATTAACGTGGTTATTCAGTAGTTTCATTAACTTATTAATAAATACCGACTGTAATAGCTATAGCCTCTTGTTTGGATGATCTCAAAGGACTTCGATCCCTAGGAACTAATATAGGTTTTAACTACCCTTAAGACAGTATTATTTCTGTAGTTATCTAATTAGCGAGGTGGTATAACTGCGATCTTCAGGGGGATACGCTATAATGTAGTTATTATTATAGAAGAAGAATAAGACCTTGCTATAGCGCTAACAGCAGTTTTCGCTAGGTATCTGCTTAAAATTAAGGGTATTTAGACCCTTTTTGAGGTGTCGCTACTATAAGAGAGGGGATCTATAAAGCCTATATAGGGCCTTTAGCAGCTTAAGCACTCTTCCAGGCTCTCAATACCCTAGCGGTATCTCTATATAGACCTCTTTATTAAGGTTAGTATATATGAAGGTATTAATAGCATTATATTAGATTAGATCTATATTAAATTAGTTAGTAATAGCGATGAGGGTCCTAAATAATATCCCAGCTAATATAGCAGCATAGGTATTGCAAAGGTCGTGAGGCTATGAATCGCCTCTTACTATAAGTCTCGCCTTAACTTTTAGAAGCTTATTATACTTATTTAGCTTATAGGTATATACCTAGTAGCATCTTAGGACCTTATAACCCTTTATAGTCTTTTGCAATACTATTAACTAAGATTGGGATATTTAGTAGCTCTAGAGATAACTCTCTTTAGCCTAGATAAACTCAGCCCCCATGGGGTGATTTTGTAGTTTGATGTGTAATAAGGGTAACTTTAGTAATAACTTCTAGTAGGTATTTTGCTACTTTAGATTTATCCCTAAAGTTGTTACTTCTAGGGCTAGGAATAGTAGCCTTATTGTGATATCCCAGGTAAGGTTATATAACCTACTTATTAAAGAGTTAATAGGCTAATTAGACCACACTAAAGGCCTTTAACTATTATTAGTTTTATATATATGAGGTATATAATATATATTAGGTTCGCTAGGTTTTACCCTTATATAAGATTTATTAGTAGTATAGCCTAGGAAGACCGCCTTATATAAAGTCCTTATAGTAACTCTAACTTTTAAATAGAAGTCTGAATTTGGGTTAGTATTATTAGAAACTACTAAGATACGCCCCCTTATATTGAGGTTGGCGTGAATGCCTTCCTCAAGTGCTTAGAAGAACGTTAATTTGGGGGACTGTGGGGGAGTTAGCAGTAGAGCAAACTTTGCTTGAGAATAGCTATAAACTAGCTCTAGTACTAATACTTCACTATTTATTTAGTTATTTTTATCTTCTATACGTCGTGGGTTGTTATTTAGGTTTATAATAGCTTTAGAGTTGCTCTAAATAGCAGTTCTTAGGTTGAGGAGCATAGTATAGTGATTTTAGATCTCCTCCAAGGTTATATCTTTAACGTTATCGTGGCGAGTATCTATTCAGCTATTAAAAATAGCCTCCTTAATAAAAAGGACGTCTTAAGTAGTAATAACCTCTCCTTTCAGAGGGTTCTAAATCCTATAGCTGTTTGAGGTAGTATAACTAATAAGGTAGCTAATCTAGGCTTTTGTAGCTAGTTGCTAGTGTTGATTTTGATGAAGTTAGGCGTCTGAAGTTATCATAAAAGACTTGCTACTATATGCTTGAAGATAGGTTAGGTTAGGTACTATAAAACCCTCTTTTAATGTCTTGTGAAGAATCTCATAAGGCGTCTTCCAGCCTTTTTGCTATTTTTATGGCGTCTGGTTATATAGATAGGTGGCTGCTTTCATGATTTCGGGCCATAGCACTATAGGTAGCGAGGGTGAGAGTTGTAGGGAGCGGGAGTTTTACTTAATAATAGTAGCAATCCTTTTAGCGCCTCTATTTTAGGCTTGTATATTTGGAGCGGATAGCTCTATTCGAATACCCTTGCTTTCAAGCCTTACTACAACTCTTAGGTGTTGAAGTATCTTGTTATAAGCCTTAATAACCTAGACCTTAGTCTTATACTATATATTAATTATTAAATATAACTTTATTTGCTACTTAGATAAGGGATTTGCTTATTTAGTTAGCTAGGTAGAAGTCCCAGGCGAAGCCTGAGGCTCTGTCCGCTATAATAGCTGCCGATATATACCCTCTATATCCCTTATTATAGTTGTAGAAGTTAATAGCAATCCTTTCGCTAGGTTTTAATGATATTACTAACTCTCTCGGGGCTTAGCAGACTTATCTTATTATCTTCGCTATAGCGCAAGAGTCGCACTTAATAGTCTCAATAGGCTTATTATCATTATTAATATAAATACCTCTTGTGGCCTCAGGTAGCTATTATAAGGGTTTTAGGCTGTAATAGCTAATATATTAATGCTATAATAATATTGAACCTCGAAGAGGTTTGCAAATAGTTAAAGAATCATACTTTTAGTGAAGAGGGCGTTTATATATCTCGTCTAGAGGGGTAGTAGATTTATAGCTATTAGTAGCTATTACTATAAACCCTATGGGGATACTCGCCCCCTTATATAAATAATACTTAAGTAGATACTATTAGTTAATATTAAATATCTCTACTACGTAGGTGTAATCTCTTCATTAGAGGCAGTTTTAATGAGGGTCGCTAGGTCTTATATCCCACTACATACCCTTCTTTTAAAGTAGTTATATAGATATGAGGCTGGTAGTAAGATTTTTATAATACGCCATATTATTAAGTTGAAGGGTTATTAGTAGCCCTCTAGGGCCTTAAAGGTGAAGGTCTATAGACCCCCAGCTATTAATAGCAGCCCTTAAGGTCCCAGCAATAATAAAATCGTCATAAGAGGCTAATTGAAGGTTAATATATCATAAGAGGTTATTAAATATATATATTATCACTCTAATATTAAGTAGGACTAAAGAAGAGAGGGAGTATTAAACTTTATTAATTACTATAATAGTCCCCCTATATCAGCTATTATAGCTACAATATAGTTATTAACCTAATTGATAAGTCTTCACCTTTTTAAATTCCTCTACTAGATCACTACCTAGCTAGATCCTCTTAAGGATGTAGTTAATAAGGTTCTTATTAATATTAAACTATTTGGGCTAGTCTTCTAGAAAGGCGATATAGTAGCGCTAGAGGGTATATCCCTTATAGTAGTAGAGAGCATACTATCTATTATTGCTATAGTCGTTTTAGTGAGGCTTCTTATTATATAAGTCTTATTAGCTGCTAGCTTTATGCTTATGGCCTCCTCCTCTTTACTAATACTTATTCTTATTATCCTCTATAGTTATGGGTCTAAATACCCCCCTCCCAGGCTTGCTTCTAAAGGCTATATCCGCAAGTCGCTAAATAGCTTTATAGGTAGCTAGGAGGATATTACTAGCCTCAAGCTTATCTTTATTAGCTTTTATACCCATAAGAGCTTAATAACCTCTAATCCAGGCAGCTAAAGGAGAGTTACTTAAGACCCTATAGTAGTTATTAAACTATAAGCTTAACTGCTCTATTTGAGGGACTTTTGCTACTTAGCTTTTGAAGATAGCTATATCCTATTGCTTAACCTAAAGGGTAATCTCTTCTTATATAGTAATAGTGGGATTTTTCCTATTTAAAAGGATATCTTTTTACTTATATACTATAGCCTTTTTTTAATTAATAACTGAGCTACTAACCTGGGCCTAGAGCTTTAATACCTAAGTAGTAATATCTTCTTTTGCTAAGTAGTAAGTCTTTAGGTATTAGTAATAGATAGTATTGGATATTTAGTCCTATATTATAGCGACGTTTCTGATATGCTTAGAGTATATCTTCTTCTTCTCTATATATTTGGTTATTATAGTATTATAGAACTTTATCTCCTTCTCTTTAAAGTTGTAAATAGTATCCTCTTTATTAGTAGGGGTCGCTAAGTTGGTGCGAGTGCTTAAGTAGGCCCTAATAATAAGCCTTATATCTAGAAGGGTGGGTTTTATGATGGCGTTACTAAGTGATGGCTTGTTGGTCTTGCTTGGATCGATATAGTGCTATAATTTGACTCTAGAGGCGCGAGCCTCTAGCTGATTGATCCATAATATCCAATCCTTTGGACTATTTAGCTAGATCTTCGTAATGGCCTCATCAGCAGAGGGCTTGGATATGTTGGGAGGCATTATAGGCCTTAAGAGGGTGGCAAAGAGTAGGTTAGGTGTAATTTGACGCGTTGTCTAGTTGTAATAGCTTCAAAATCAGGTAATAATGCGTATGAGACTCTTAATTGTCGGACTCTACGCGTTAATTAGGTAAAAATCAGTATTTATATTTCGTTTGTTCTCAGGTATAAAGGTCTCCACCAAAATCTCTACTAGATACAGGTACCCACAATCTAGCTATTAGTTGGGATGGATTTCGGGTCAAATCGGCATACGCCCATCGGCATATGCCCAGTTCGATAAGATAGGGGTTGGGGAATTAATCTTAGGGACCCTGCTAATAAGAGCGTGGAGGGAAGCAACCTTAGAGCAAAGGGCTTCTACTTCCTTACTAACCTTAGTAGTAGCCTAAGTAATTTTATTACTTAAGACCTACTTAGTAATTATATTATTGTTAATATTAACAAGGTAGTTAGTAAAGTTATTCTAGCCTATAGCGCTGAGGGTCTTAATGCTAGCCTTAAGGGCGGAGACGTGGGAAATGAGCTTATTGTAAAGGCTAGTAGTAAGAGCGGCAACCTAGGTATTAGTGGGCTTAGCGGTAGTAGTGATATTATTAGCGGTTTTGTGGGCGTTACTAGTAGCAGCACGGGCGGCGTTATTAATTATATAGATGCTCTAGAGGCTAATAACTATAGTAGATAATATTAAGTTAGCGCAGTTAAGTATAATGAGGCTACTAGCGATCTTAGCGTTAAAAGTGCTGGGGTGGTGGGAAATAAATACTATAAGCATAGACGCGCGCGAAGGAAGTAGGTAGCTATATATAATACCGCTTAGTATAGCGGTTAGGGCGTGTTTATAGGTGCCTTGGACGCGGCGGACCGCTAGGTTAGAAGAGATATTGGCGATTATGCGCTTCTCGCTAAAGATCTCCCTAAAGAAGGAGAAGACTTTAGTCTAAAGGGCGTTATTAGGGAATTGCGTGAAGAGGGTAATAATAGCTTTATTAGTAGCGGCGCGGGTGATAGGTCCCTTAGGGCGGCGCTTAGCGGCGGGGTTGCTAGGGATAGCAGGCGCGTTATTATTATTATCCTCTTCCTTAAGTTCCTCCTTATTATCCTCCTCTTCTTCCTCAGTAGGGTTATTAAGGAGATTATTACCCTTAGCTAAAGGGTTAGAGCTAAGGGAAAGAGTGGGATGCTAGGAGGGGGTAATACTAGGGCGGATAGCTAGTCTGGAGTTCTTATTAGTGGGGTTATTAATATTTATATAGTTATTATTAGGGTAGGGGGAGATAAGGTTAAAGCGCTTAGATCTATTAGGGCTAGTGGGATTAGCATCGGGGTTAGCAGTAGTGCGGAAGGTACTAGCAGCATCCTGGGAAGGGGTAATAGCGCTTGTAGTAATATTAGAGAGGTAATTAGTAGATATTATTATATTAAGAAGAATAGTAATAAATTAGTGAAGAGTAATAAGGGCTTATAAAGAGTACAAAAGAAAAATAAATAAAGTAGTAAAGTAGTAAAGTAGTAAACATTTTAATATATATAGTATAGAAGAAAAGGTTGGGGTTTTACGCATAAAATTTAGGTGGAAGGCGCTAGGCTTAGGTTAAAAAACTATATAGAAGTGAAGTAAATAGTTAATATAGAGATGCGTATTAGCCTTGTGGGTTATAAGTCTAATATTGTAGAGAATAATAGCTTTATTAGATAAGATACCTTAATAGCCTGCTAAGGCTTAGCGCGATATAATGCCGCTTTTATAAAAGAAGGCTATCTTTAGGCGAAGCTAAGCAAAGGTATTATATATAGTCCTAAAGAAAGCAGTAGTAATATTTAAAAGGATCCTATTGTGGGATAGGAGTAGCATAATTAGCCCCACTCTTTATTAGTATAGAGCGGTAACGCCATTTTAAAGGCTTTAACTGCATTGCTAGCGTGAATAAGTAGGCTTTTATATAGCTCCCATATATTTTTAGCTGCAGAGTAGCCCTTCTACTTAATAAGATACTAGATAATATGATTACGCCCTCACTAATTAATCTATTAGTTAATAAGGCGCTCTACTTCATACTTATTATAACTATCTATAATAGTTAGTTATAGTAGGGCTAGTATCTAATAAAATAGATCTAATCCCTTAGCTAGTTAGTAGAGTTAAGTAATATTAAGATTTAAGTAGATCTTCTAAGTAGCTAGGAGGTTAAGCTAGTAAGCTATAGAGTTAACCTTAGTAGTAATTTAAAATAAGCTAGCTTAGGTTGCTAACTATTTGTGCTTTAGGCAGCTAAGCAGGTAGTAACTCTTACTGAGGCGAACCTGAACCTAGTTACTAATGCTGAATTTAATATCTATTTAATAATAGTTATAATGCTACTAGTAGATTTTATTAGCTATATTAATAAGGCTAGCGGCTTCCTCCTAGTAGGTATATTAGAGGACTCTAATAGCCTCTATTAGCGCGGATTTATTAGTAATAGTATTAAGAACAGCCCGGGGGCAGAAGCCTAGCATAACCTCATTTAGGGACTAGCTAATAGTAGTTAATACCGCATTATTAAGGTTATACTAAAGGGCGGGAAGAATATCTACCTAGGGACTATCTAGGTCTGCCCATATATAATATTATAAGGCGATCTCAATAGTCTAGTTAGTCTGCTCGCTCTAGCTATTAGTCTGAGGATAATATATAGTAGAGAGGAGGAGCTTAACTCTTAGTATAGAAAGAATAGCTTTCTAAATCTTCAAGATAGATTTAGGGTCTTAGTTACTAATAATACGCGCTAGGATGCCCTAGTTACATATTAGCCAAAACCAGATAAATATAAGTCCCTAATCCTAAGCAGTATATTACTTATTACTAGGGATTAAAAGCCCTTTCTTAGAGAACTTGCACGTCTGCATTAAGAGGCAGCTAAGCGTGTCGTAGCCTAATAAAGCCTAAAACGTACCTACAGAAGGAATAGGAGGTAAGTCTATAATAAAGTCAATTATCACAGTATAATAAGGGCAGGGCACTACGGGGATAAGTTAGAAGGTGCCTAGAGGTAAGCTATAATTAACGCTATTCTTCTAATATCCTAAGTAATAGCGGATATATAAATAGCAGGCTTTCACCTTATTATAGAACTAAGTCCTAGCTAACTTATAAATTATATAATTAATACTAAAGTAGTACTTATTATTATGCACTAACTAAAGGATATTAGGAATAATAGCTTAGGGAATATAGAGCCTCTCTATATTATTAGCATTAATATAAAAAAGGAGGCTATCACGCTATATCTATAGCTAAACCCAGAAACATTTAGGGGATAACTATTAGCTATAGCATAGCGCTCTTCCTTAAGGGCATCATAAAGCGTAATAGTATGCTATTACTTAGCGTTATTATTAGCAATATCGCATAGGATAGCGCTATATCTTTAGTTGTTAGTATAAGCCTTTATAATCTAAGTAGAGAACTCCACATTAAGGTAGACAATAGTCTTAGCAGAAGCTCCTAGTATAGAGGCCTTAGCAAGCCTAATAAAGTTAGAGAAACTATAATTAGTTACCTTTTTAGTAATACTATTATTAATATTAGTGAGCTTATTAGCTTTAGGGAATAGCGAGGCTTAACTAGAATATTAAAGTAATAAGAGCTGGAAGAGAGCATCTAGCACCATATTAAGTTTACTTAGGACGTAGGTAATATATAGTTAGAACTATGAGAAGTAATTAGCTATATTAGCAAGCTTTAGATTTACCTTCGCAAGGTTAAGTATATGTAGCGAGGTGTGGGTAAGGATGCTATAGGTAGTAGTATAGTTAGTAAGAATATTAATAAGTTGGTAGTTAGACTAAACTAGCTTATAGAGCTTCTAAATAGCCTATACTACGCTAGCAACCTCCACGTCTATGGCCTAAAATCGCTATTTAGTAGGTGTAGTTACCCTAGAGAGGAATAGAATAAGCTGAATATTAGAGGTCTTAAGCATAGTGAGGTCAATCTCAGTACCAGGGAGTTTATCCTCTAACTAGAAGACTATAACTCTAAATCCTCCTTTATATATATCTAGCTTAATAAAGAGTTCCTTAATAGGATTATAGTAATACTAGGCGACTTAACTATAGAGGTTCTCTTATAGGGCAGTCTAAAACTTAATCTCCTATTCTATAGGTTTAAAAGTAACTTTAGTAAGGTAATAAGCATATCTCTATTTAGCTACTCCTAATAGTAGCTTATCCTCGCTATAGAGGAGGGCAGAAAGAACTATTTTGCAGTAGGTAAGGGGTGCTATAATAATATCAAACGATAGTATATTATAGTATAGCTATCCTGCTATCCCGAGATATCTCTTAAGGTTATAGAGGTTATTAGGGAATATAAGCTACTAAAAAGCCTTAATATAGTTATTAGTACGTGAGATTCTAGTAGTATTGACTATATAGCTGAGGAGCCTTATAGAGATAAAGCTAGTAAATAACTTCTCTATAGAGATATAGAGGTAGCTATCCTCAAGGAGCTTAAGCATAATCTTAATATATATAAGGATATTCGGATATCGCAAGGACATTGCATGCGCCGAGCGGGCGCCGAACGGAGACCGAGCGCACGAGTCATATACGCGCATCTTAAAAGGGCCTTCCGCACGCATCTAGCAGAAGAAGCCAAGTTATACTCTTAATACCTCAATACACCTACCTTTGCACGCGCCATTTATCCTTCCCTAATCTAGGCCTTTAGCTACTATACTCTCATAATTATATAACTTCTACCTCGTTTTGAGAGATCAGCCTGGGATTATAGCTGCGCGCAATACTCGCCGAACCGCTGCTGAAAGCGCGCTGAAGACTACTCCTGAAAAGCTTTTCATATCTATTACTAATAAGCCTAAAACCGCCGCTAAGCCTTCCGCAACAACCTCATTAACTATACCTATAACTTTACTAAACGACTCTATTGTGGCGACCCTTCTTTAAGCCCTCGCTCACTGCATAGCGTCGCTATCGCCTGCGCCTATATTACGCTATAAGCACCCTCCCCTATATACTTATAGTATCTTCAAGGAGAATAGCACTCCTGCTGAAGTAGTAGATTAGCTTACTGCAATATAGGATTCATACTCCTCCCTTCAACCTAAGGCTTCTAACGCTTAGTATATCTATTAGGCGCTTATAAAGATATCGCCTACCCTCTAGATACGCTAGCATAACTATATAGTTAGCCTTACTAAGGCTGCTATATAGGCTAACATAATAGCATTTGCTTACTAAACGCATATCGACCTAGAACTATAGGAGCGTCGCTTATATAGCTCGCTATTTGGAATAAAATAGCTAGAAGGTTAGAGCCCTCTCTATTTCTTTACTAAATAATTAGTGATATACTAAGCCCTTGGGATATTCTATAAGAGTAGTAGGCCCCACGCGTTTTTATTCTTTTTTAGGCTAAGTCTGCGGGTCCAGAGGGATCTTAAGCGGCAGAAGTTTAACGCCTGGACGCCACTTGAGGTAGCTATAGCTGCTAAGCAGGCCTGGGAGCTACGCTGCGACCGCAATTAAAGCTGCAATTAGTAGCTTATTGCAGAGACCTCAGCAATAGAGGAGACTATAGAGCGGCCCACAAAGGTTCTGCAGGTTAGCTATAAGTACTACAGTACGTGCAGCTGCAATAGCCATAAGTTAGCTAAGTGCTAGAATAACTAGTTTTGCATGAAGTGCAATAAGTATAGTTACCTAGTAACTAAATGCTAGGCCTAGCTACGCCGGGCTAGCAGAGAGCCCGCGCCAAAGGGGCGCAGAGAGAGCCTAGTGCGTATTTCCGCTATAAAGGCTATTTTTGACTCCTTAGAGTAGGACTAAAGACTATTATTAAGTAGTAAATGCTAGCTGTCGCTTTGCTGACGATATATCTAGCCGTCCACAGGGCGAAGTATCTAGCTATTAGTAACTCTAGCGAAGTTAGCTATTAAAAAGACGAAGTATCTAGCTATTAGTAACCCTAGCGAAGTTAGCCGTTAAAAAGACGAAGTATTTAGCTGTTAGTAGCCCTAGCGATATATCTAGCCGTTAAAAAAACAAAGTATCTAGCCGTCAAAAAAACGAAGACCAAACCGCAAATATCTAGCAAACAAGCGGCGAAAGTACTAAGAAGGGGATATTATTTAAATAAGCCTGCAAAGATGAAATTTGGATTGAATGGGATATCGTTTAAATATGCCTATAGCTACCTCTAAAGACTAAGCCACAGGGCCAAGAGCCTTAGGGACTAAGGCTTCAGAGAGGGGGGCAATTATAAGGATATTCGGATATCGCAAGGATATTATATACGCCGAGCGGGCGCCAAACGGAGACCGAGCGCACGAGTTATGTACGCGCATCTTAAAAGGGCCTGCCGCACGCATCTAGCGGAAGAAGCCAAGTTGTACTCTTGATACCTCAATACACCTACCTTTGCACGCGCCATTTATCCTTCCCTGATCTAGGCCTTTAGCTACTATACTCTCACAATATACTAGAGGTAGTTATTAGTAGTATTACTAAAGATTATAATATTATTAATATAGGTTTAGATCATATCTTAGTAGTTATAAAATAAGTTATTTATAAAGCGTTAAGTATATGCGGGGGAGTTCTTGAAACCCCATTAAAACGATATTAAATACCTCAATACTGCGTGGGGAAATCATAGCTATCTAGTTGTAGTATTTAGAATATACTAGAAGCTAGTAAAAAGATCTAGTAGCGTTAAGCACTATAACCTAGCCCTTACCTCATAGATAGTTAAGGATATTATCCTAGTCTAAGAGAGAGTATATATTAAGAAGTATAACCTTATTTAATAGGCGAAGGTTAACTACTAGGCGGCCTTTTTATACTCTATTTACTACGCGCCACATAACAAATAAGGGGCATACAATAGGAACTAATCTAATAGCAAAGGATATCTTACCTTTAGAGTAGAGGCTATTAAGCTTACTATAAGCAAGCTCGGCATCTTCTATCCCCAGGGGGAAGGAGTGGGAGGCCTTAACCTAGCTTTACTAACTATTAATAAAGTTAATATATATACCTTCTTTACTAAGTATTAAAATAATACCACAATTATAAAAGATATTATAGTAGTTAAAAACTACCTTTAGGCGGGCTATAAAAGTAGGGTTACTAGTATAGATCTTAATACTAGTAGCTAACTTAATTATTAGTATATTATTAGGCTAAGAGATACTATAAGAGGGGACTTCCGCAGGGCTAGGACTCATAATAGGGGTATTACTAGATACTATAGTATAAAAGGCTTCCTCTATTATAATAAATAGGGCGTTAGGACGTTCCGGGAAAAGAGTATTAATATCAGCCTAGTTAACAAGGTTTGCAGTATTAGTACTATTAAAGCGGGTTAAAGTGCCAACTCTTATCCCTTTGGGGATATTAAGTAGCTTAGTTAAAGGGTTTCATAAAAGGACTAGCTTTAGGGTATCTAGAGTAATAACGCTATTAACTATAGAAGGGATCCGGGAACAGAAACGCCACAGCTAGTCTTAGTTACTAGTAGTTGGGGAAGCTGGGAGGTTAGCATAGCATACTATAGCAAAGATGGAATCACGGGGAGGGATTATAGTAGCTTATATGAGGTTAACTATATGGATGATAGAGAGGATGCTCTTATAGGTTATATCAGCAGCTATACTATATATAGAGCAAAACTTTATAATTCCTATATTAAAGTTAATAAGCAACCTATAGTCTTTATAAAAGGGTATACCTAAGAGTAAGTTTATACTAAATAAGTTAATAACTCCTATAGTAATAATAACATAAGCCTAGATAAGCGTGCTACTAAGTATGCCCGGGAGATAGAAATCAAAAGTAGCTTCTTCTATAACCTCAAAGAATAAGTTTATAGCTGCTATATAGTGGGGGTCTACTAGGCGTAAGTAGGCCTTACTAATAAAGCGATCTATCTACTATTAGTTAATAAGAGTAATAAAAGCGCTAGTATTAATATAAGCTTCCTCTATAGGCCTATTAAATTAAGTAGATATATAGAGGTAGAGATAGGTCTGCTTATAGAGGTAAGTGCTCTTCTATAGTTTAGGGGAGATATTAATAACTTAGCTAGCCTCTAAGGTAAACTTAGTAGTATAGTTAGTAATAGGTATAGTAGTATTAGTAGTGAGGCCTATAAGAAGGGGGCACTTAGTATCTAAAGCTAATATATTACTAGAGTTATAAATGAGATTATCTCATATAGGCTAGTATTTAGTCTCCTTCTTTAGGGACGGAAGCATTACTAGGTTGGAGCTATAATTACTTATTTATCCTACCTATAGCTAATATAAGTTAGATAGGTTAGGTTATTTATAGATATTAATAAGCTCATATCTATTATTAATAAGGTAGTTAATAATAGTCTTAGGGTTAGTATTTTTAAAGACCTAGTAGGCTTAATTACTATGATAGTATTAAGCTATTTATTATAAGTAGTTAAACTATTGAGGATATTCCTAAGGCCTTTAAGCGTTATAGTAGCTGTCCTGGGGGGCTTAGTTGCCTGCTAGTTTGTTAGCCTGACGCGGGGTGTTTTAATTATTAGAGCGGTTTAGCTGGAATTCTCTGTAATATCCAGACTAGTGATGCTAATAGTCCTATTATGGGGAATCCCAATAGGAGTATGAACGACCCCAATAAGCAGAGTTATCTAGTGTAGCTAAGTGAAGGGTGTAGTAGGCTCTTAGGCTAGATGAGAAAGGAGCATAAGCATGCTAGATAGTGCGGCGTTTCTTATCTATAAGCGAGAGATACATTCTAATTATATCTATTATCCTAAGCTTATAGAGAGATTGTTGGAGTTCTGGATTAAGGGATTAATAAAAGACTATAAGTAGCTAGTAGGGGGTAATAGATCCCTATGCCCTAGTATGCTTAAAGACTTTATATATATATTAGTAGATATTATTTTTGCTATTAATCTAGTTAAGAGTAAATTAATTCTCCTAGAGCTAAGTTTAGGCTTCTGCTATAGTGGGGGCAAGCTTCTATTAGATAGTATTATATAATGCAGGCAACCTATTTAACTAGTAGTACTACTGCTCTATATCTATGAGGATATAGACCTACTAGGAGAGAGTAGAACCTTAGAGGAGAGTCTCCTACTAGGCGGTAATAGCTATATAGTAGTAGGGGTACTTAGCTAGAGCTGAGAGGTAGGAGAGCTAGATATCTACTTAATAGTAGTATGTAACTCTATAGTTATAGAAAACTAGCTCCTTATTATAACTTAAAGTGGGGGCGTTAAGCTAGAACACTCTATAGTCCTATAATATCTAGGGCGGGAAGGGCGCTAGAGCTAGCTATACCTAGGTAGTAAAACCCTATATAACTACTAGAGTAAGAATATCTGAGAAGAGGCTATATAAGTTCTAGAAGGCATTATTCCCTCTATAGATATACTAAGGTATTAGGCTATAGTGAGGTTACTAAGAAACTCTAGGTGCTAGTAAGCTATAGTTAGGGGGACCCTACTGCAGGTAGTTTAGTAGGGTAGTTCTTTATCTTATTGCTCCTAGGACTAGGGGGACTATTAGAATAATAGCATTCCTAATAGGCCTAGGGTGGGTATTATCTAGAGGGGCTAATATATTAGTAACTATCTCAATAGGACTAGTATAGATACTATTTAGTAGGAAATATAAGCAGTTAGTAGAATATATTAATGGGGCGGTAACCTAACTTATAGTTAGGGGTTTAAATAATACCCCAAGAGGTGCTTAAGTCTCTACCTTTATCAGCGCTCTAGGTTCTTAGGGAGGATGCTTTAGCAGAGCGGGAGTGCTTAGCAGCAGAGTAGCTATAAAGGTAAGCTATCTAGTATTATAAATTTAGATCTCTTTAGGGCTAAGGTCGCTAAAAGAGCTATAGAGAGTACTAGATTCATAATAATAAAAAAGGACACTCATTATACTACTAATAGTCTTCCTCAGTAAGTAGGTATTAATATTTTAACTATTAATATTAAGTAGCTCATTAAGTTAGCTAGTATTATGAGAATCCTGTAGGATATAAAGCATTTAGCCTATATCTTAATAAAGACTACCTAACACTACTATATTATATAGGAAAGCCTAGCTAAAGCTATAAACTACTAGGTTATATTTGTAGCAATTTTTGAAAACTATAACGTAGCGGGCATTATTTCATTACGCCTCTATAAAACGGGCCGAGGGGAAAGATAACCTAGCAGCAGACTTCTGCTAGTCCATTATAACGGAGTCCTCAGAGCTCAAGCCTGAACCTAAGCCCTTATCCTAACGCAAACGTCTCATACGCCTCTTCTAGGCTCCCGCTATGAAGCGAGCGTGGGGTGGAGGGAGTCAACGAGGTTAAGGATCTAAAAAAAGAAAATCTAGTAGTTATACTACTAGATATTAGTATCTTCTCAGTATGCCTATAGTAGTACTGAGGAAGTAATAAGACGTTTAATAAATAATAGTAAATAGGAATAATATATAGTGAAATAATAAAAGATAGGTCTTAGTATTAAAGGAGTAAAAGTCTTATATTATTATATTCTATGCTACTAGTCTTTTTTATAGACGGCAGATACCACGTAATAGTAGCAGTATGCCACGTAGCAGTAACTATACGTTATAGTACGTAATAGTGACTGCGCACTATTTATACAGTTACAGTATGAGTAATAGTTGGGAAAAAAGTATCTAGAAGAATAGCTAGTAAAGAAGGAATAATATAATAGATTAATAGAATAAGTTATATGAGTAATATTATGTAACTACTAATTAGATCTATTAATTCCACTTAGTAAGCTATAGGCCTAATACTTAGGTTAGGTTCAGCTAGATGTGAAGGGCTGGACCTGAGTCTGTGCGACAAGAGGTAGCGTAATACTGTTTATTTGAAGCTACAGTGGGGTGTCAAAAGTATCAGCCACCCCACTACTACTTTACGCCTCAACGCGTCCTCCCACAATTATCCCTCAACCTACCAACTACCACAAACTTTATATATAGAGGCTAATTTACACGCATTTAGTACTACATCATTAGCAAGTTAAAGTAATTGCAATAAACTTACTTAATTTAAGCGCATCGCAATGACTATAGCCTTCCACAATAGCTAAAATAAGGCCTCTATTACTAACATATTTAACTACTCCCGCAATACTATCACCTATACTCTCAAACGTTATAAAAAACACCATACTTTTGATTTAGGAAGTCACAAAGGCCGTCCCTCTATACTAACGCGTTAAGAGAAGCATACTCTAGTGCGCACTACTAAAAAGGATTATTATTATACCTACCAGAGCCTTCTTATAGTCACATCTACTCCAGTCTCTCTCAGCAATATCAAGAGGACTCTCTGCACATCAGAATACTAAAAATAGAGGGCTATAAAGCAGCCCTTTATTATAAAAGAAGCAGCAGCTAAGCAGCTTAAATTTATACTAGAGTAGCTACCTAAAGTTAAAAAATTGATACTTATACGTCCTTTCTTATTTATACCCTCTACATCACTATACAGGCTAATATATCGCAATCTAGAGTCAGTTCTCCAATAAGTCCTCCTACTAAAATAATATATCTACACCTACTAAATAGGTATTTAGGCTACCTCATAAGCGCTAGTAGCCTAATTTTATTAACCTCAAGAGTTATATAAAAGTAAATATATCTATTATAGTATAGGCTATAATATAGAGGAATAGCTACAGTAAATTAGTCTTCCTTAACCGCAATTTAGAGTCGTCACGTAATAGCTATATAGCTAATAGTTATATTAACTGCTTAGAGGAAGGATTACTCCCTAACTATAATAATACGCGCCATTTCATCCAAAATAACGCCCCTATCTATATAGCAGAACGGACGAAGCAGTAGATATTCACGAAGGGCATAAGCTAGATCAACTAGCCCCCATATTCGCCTAATCTCAACCCTATTAAGCACTATTGGCGGATAATGAAGATAAACCTTCAGAAGATATTCCCTAAGGCTATTCAACTTAAAAAAAACGAGCTTAATATTAATAAATTTAAGCAGAAAATTGAGGTAGCATAGAAGGCTATCCCTCAGGGCCGGATTCAGCAGCTAATCAATTCACTACCGCAGCAACTTAAAGCAGTTCACAAAGCTAAGAAATAGTATACAAGATACTAAAGAGCTACTTTTTAGCTATAAATCAAATATATTTTCATCACAACCCGCATAGTAGTAGCTTTATAATTTGCTCTTGAAGTGATGGGGTTAGAATGCGGGTGGCTGGGAAACTGATGGGGTGGCCGATACTTTTGACACCCCACTATAAAGAGGAAAAGAGAGTTTTCTGCTTTAGTAAGGTTATACTAGGTTTATGGGTGGCTACTAGGTGGGCCCTAAGAGCGGTGAATCTTGGCAGAAGCCTAGATGGTTCTAACTGGGCGTAGCCTGTAATATTATCCCCCCCCCCTCAGCTGCGGGGCCGCTAGGTATAGGCTGGGTTGCTATTATTAGCTATAATTAGGCTATATCTCTCTTTATACTTACTTGCTGCTTTAGTCTCTATAATGGCCTCTGCTAGCTCCTAGGTAGGCTCTATATATCCTTTCCACTTAATTAGTGCCTCGCGCTGCTGCTATCTCCTTATAGCTCTCTATTATGCTATATAGATCTCCTCTACGCGCTATTTGAATTTGCTGTTATTTGCAAACATTAGTAGCAGCTATAAATCTACTCTTAACTAGGTAGATAGGGGGTCCTCTAGTGCCCTCTAGAGAAGGTTAATATAGAACCTTAGGTAGATGTTTCCCAGGACGTCTAGTGCTATAATATAGGAGCTTAGTATGCCTATAACTATATACTTATAGTATAGCTATAAGAGTTTGTTATTAAGCCTAGGGCTCTTATAGTTTGCTATTAATAACTAGACCTTATTGCTTACCTAATACATCTCTATAGGAGACCTATGCCTATTTGCGTTTTCCTTACTTTATTGCTAGGCTGCTGCTATACTAGCTTAGATAAAACCTAATGCGTCCATAAGCCTGCTTACTAGGAGTATAGCTACTATTTGCTCTATAATAGGTATATTAGGTTCTTCTTCTATAACTAGTATGGGGCTAGTATAGTATCTATGCTCTAGAAAGAATAGGGAGAGTCTATTTATGCTACTAACTCTATTCCTGAGCGCTAGTTAAGTCGCGGGGAGTAGTCTTCTCTAGTTGTCCTAGGCTTATATTATATATACCTATAAAAGAGCCCGGATCTTCTAGTTCTATCTCTCTATCCTACTATTAGTTTATAGGAAGTATACTATACTTCGTAGCTAGGTTATTCCTATAAGGCAGCAGAACTTAGCTTGAAAGTAGCTTACTTAGTTAGTCCCCTAGTTATTAATAATACTGTATGGGAACCTAGAGAAGTAGAAGTAGTAGGTTAGGAAGTATTTAGTCTAAGCTTCTGCCTCTGTGGTCTCTATCTCTTTAAGTACTATAGACTTATTAAGCTAGTTTACTATTACGTCTCCTTTAATATATAAAGTATCTTCTAAAGTATCTTCTAGCCTTTTTGCTATTACTTACGTAGCATATAGTTATATAGGTAGGTAGCAACTTTCATAATCTCTAGCTACAATACTATAGGCAGTGAGGCTAAGAGTCGCAGCAAACAGGCCTTTTACTTAGTAATAGCTGCTACCCTTTTACTACCTCTATTTTAAGCCTAAGTATTAAGTATAGATACCTCTATCCTAATATTTTTACTCTTAATATATAATACTACTCTTAGATATTAAAGTATCTTATTATTAGCCTCAATAACCTGAACTTTAGTCTTATACTATATATTAATTATTAATATAACTTTATGTACTACTTAGATAAGAGATTTGCTTGTTTAGTTAACTAGATCAAAGTCCTAAGTAAAGCCTGAGGCCCTGTCTAAAGCAATCGCTACTAATATATACCCTCTATATCTCTTATCATAGTCGTAGAAGTCAATAGCAGTCCTTTCACCAGGTTTTCACGTTATTACTAACTCTCTTGGGGCTGGCTTAGCAGACTTATCTTATTATCTTTGCTATAGCGCATAAGTCACACTTAATAACCCTAATAGGCTTATTATTATTAATATAAACGCCTTATATAGCCTCATACAGCTATTATAGGGGTTCTAGGCCGCAATAGCTAATACATTCATACCATAATAACATTAAACCTCAAAGGGGTCTACAAATAGTCAAAGAGTTATACGTTTGGCGAAGAGGATGTTCACATATTTCGTCTATAACCACAAGTCCAGTAGGCACCTTTTGCTTCTTCTCCCTCGCCCCCTTATGTGGATGATACTCAAGCAGATACTATTAGTTAATATTAAATATCTCCGCTATATAGGTATAATCTCATCATCTAAAGCACTTTTAGCCTAGGTTGCTAGTTCTTATATCCCACCACATACTCTTCTTTTAAAGTAGTTATATAGATATGAGGTTAGTAGCAAACTATTCGCAGTACGCCACATTATTAAGTTAAAAGGTTCTTAGTAGCCCTCCAGGGCCTTAAAGGTAAAGGTCTACCAAACCTCAGCCATTAATAGCAGCCCTTAAGGCCAAAGAAATAATGAAGTCGTCATTAGAGGCTCTTTAAAGGGTAATAAATTATAATAGGTTATTAAATACGTGGATTATCGCCCCAGTATTAGGTAAGACTGAGAAAAAGAAAAAGTACTAAACTTTATTAATTACTATAATAGTACCCCAGTATCTACTATTATAGTATCTACTATTATAATTCCTACATAGTTATTAGCCCATCCTTTAAGGCTTCACCTTCTCAAATTCTTCCACTATATTACCACCAGGCTAGATCCTCTTAAGTATATAATCAATAAGGTTTTTTTCAAAGTCAAAACATTTAGGCCGGTCTTCTAAAAAGGCTATAAAGCAGCGCATAAGGGTATAACCACTTCAGTAACAGAGAGCACACCACATCTTATTAGTAGCCTTATTATTATAGCGGGGCTTTTTATATATATTATCTTAACTACTAGCCTTATGCCTATAGCCTCCTCCTCTTTACTAAAGCTTATTATTATCTTTCTCTATAGTCGTGGGTCTTAATACACCCCTCCCAGGCTTACTTCCAAAGGTAGTATCCATAAGTCGCTAAATAGCTTCACGAATAGCCAGGAGGACATCACTAGCTTTAAATCTATCCTCATTAGCCTTCACACCCATATTAGCTTAATGACTACCCACCCAAGCTACTAATAGTAAGCTACTAATAGTAAGTTACTTAAGATCCTACAGAAGTTATCAAACTATAAGCTTAACTACTCTATTTAAGGGACCTTAGCTACTTAGCCTTCAAAAATAGCTATATTTAATTGCTCAACCCAAAAAGTAATCTCTTCTCATATAGTAATAATTTGATTTTTTCTATTGAAAAGAATATCTTTATACTTATATACTACAGCCTTTTTTTAGTTAATAGCTAAGCCACCAACTCAAGCTTAGAGTTTTAATACCTAAGTAGTAATATCTTCCTTAGCTAGATAGCAGGTCTCAAGGTATTAATAATAGATAGTATTAGATATCTAGTCCCCTATCATAGCGACGTTTTTAATATACTTAGAGTAGAACTTCTTCTCCTCCGCATATTAGGTTATTATAGTATTATAGAACTTAATTCTTTTTCCTTAAAGTTATAAATAGCATCCTCTTCATCTAAAGGAGCTACTATATTCATATAAGTGCTTAGGTAGGCCCTTATAATAAGCCTCACATTAGGAAGGTCGGGTTTCATAATAGTATCACTAAGCAACAGCTAATTAATCTTACTTAGATCAATATAGTGCTATACTTCAACTCGAGAGGCGCGAGCCTCAAGCTAATTAATCTATAATATCTAATCCTTCAGACTATTAAGCTAGATCTTTATAATAGCCTCATCAGCAGAGGGCTTGGATATATTGGGAGGTATTATAGGCCTTTAGAGGGTGGCGAAAAGTAGGTTAGGTCTGTAAATATATAGTTGAAGATAGGTTAGGTGCAATTGGACCCGTTATCCGGTCGCAATAGCTTTAAAATTGGGTAATGATGCGTATGAGACTCTTAATTATCGGACTTTAATGCGTCAATTGGGTGAAAATCGGTATGTGTATTTCGTCTGTTCTCAGGTACAAAGGTCTCCACTAAATTCTCTACTAGATATAGGTACCCACAATCCGGCTATTAGTTGGGACGGATTTCGGGTCAAATCGGCATACGCCCAGTTCGATATATTTAGAACCCTCGTTCTGAATGTCCTATAACTTTGGGGAATAGCGCAGTTGGGATATGTCTGGAGGGCATGCTGCACCCTTTAGCCCTTTTGGGGGGCCCGCACGTAACATATATACTTAGAGTATAGTTAAAACACGTTTAGAATATAGTTAGAATATATTTAGAAAATATTTAAATAATTGAGTTAGAAGGAAGGCTTGAATTAAAAATACTAAGAAGGTGTTGAACTGGGCGTATGCCGATGGGCATATGCTGATTTGACCTGAAATCCGTCCTAACTAATACCTGGATTGTGGGTACCTGTATCTAGTAGAGATTTTGGTGGAGACCTTTATACCTAAGAATGGACGAAATATATATACTGATTTTCACCTAATTGATGCGTTCAAGTTCGACAATTAAGAGTCTTATATATATCGTTACCCGATTTTAAAGCTATTGCGACTAGACAACGCGTCCAATTGCACCTAATCTATCTTTAACTATATATTTGCAGACCTAACCTACTTTTCGCCACCCTCTGAAGGCCTATAATGCCTCCCAATATGTCCAAGCCCTCTGCTAATGAGGCTATTATAAAGATCTGGCTGAATAGTCTGAAGGATTGGATATTATGGATTAATTAGCTGGAGGCTCGCGCCTCTAGAGTTGAATTATAGCACTATATCGATCTAAGCAAGACCGACAAGCTATTGCTTAGTAACGCCGTTACGAAACCCGACCTTCTAGATGCAAGGCTCATTATTAGGGCCTACCTAAGTACTTAAATAGTAAATAATTTAGCTCCTACTGACGAAGACGATGCTATTCGCAACTTTAAAGAGAAGGAGACGAAGTTCTATAATACCATAATAACCCGATATGTGGAGGAGAAGAAGGTCTACTCTAAATACGTCAGAAACGTTGCTATAATATAGGACTAGATATCTGATACTGTTTATTGTTAATACCTTGAGACCTGCTGTCTCGCTAAGGAGGATATTGCTACTTGGGTATTGAAGCTCTAGGCCTAAGTTAGTGGCTTAGTTATTAATTAAAAGAAGGCTATAGTATATAAGTATAAAGATGTCCTTTTAAATAAAAAAAATCAAACTATTACTACACGAGAAGAGATCACCCTTTAGGTTAAGCGATAGGACATAGCTATTTTTGAAGGCTAAGTAGTAAAGGTCCCTCAAATAGAGTAATTAAGCTTATAGTTTAATAACTTCTATAGGGTCTTAAGCAGCTCTCCCCTAGCTGCCTGGATAGGAGGTTATTAAGCTCTTGTAGGCGTGAAGGCTAATGAAGATAAGCTTGAGGCTAGTAATGTCCTCCTAGCTACTTATGAAGCTATTTAGCGACTTATAGATATAGCTTTTAGAAGTAAGCCTGGGAGGGGCGTATTTAGGCCTACTATAGTAGAGGTTAATAATAATAACTCCAAAAATCATAACCCTAAGTATTAGCGAAGAAGAGGAGGCTATAAGCATAAAGCTAGCAGCTAATAAGACTCATATAATAAGAAGCCTCACTAAAACGACTGTAGTAATAATAGGTAGTATGCTCTCTACTACTATGAGGGACATACCCTCTAGCGCTACTATATCGCTTTTCTAGAAGACCGGCCTAACTAGTTTAGCCTCAATAAAACCCTTATTAACTATATCGTTAAGAGGATCTAGCCTAGTAGTAATTTAGTGGAGGAATTTAAAAAGGCAAAATCTTATTAATTAGGTTAATAACTATATAGTGGCTATAGCTATAATAGTAGATATAGGGGTACTGTTATAGCAATTAATAAAGTTTAATACTCCCTCTCTTCCTTAGTCCTACTCAATACTAGAGCGACAATACATATATTCAATGATCTATCCCAATTTATCAACTTTCAATCAGCCTCTCATAACGACGTTATTATTGCTAGGACCTTAAGGGCTGCTATTAAGGGCTGGGGGTCAGTAGACCTTCACCTTTAAGGCCCTAGAGGGCTGCGAATAACCCTTCAACTCAATAACGTAGCGTATTGCAAATAGCTAGCTACTAGCCTTATATTTATATAACTACTGCAAAAGAAGGGTATAAAGTGGGATACTAGACCTAGCAACCCTAATTAAAACTGCCTTTAATAAAGAGATTACACCTATATAGCAGAGATATTCAATATTAACTAATAGTATCTGCTCGAGTATTGTTTACGTAAGGGGGCGAGTATCCCTATGGGGTTTGTGGTAATAGCTATTAATAGCGATAAATCCCCTCTAGATGAGATATATGAACGCCCTCTTCGCTAAAAGTATGATTCTTTGACTATTTGCAGACCCCTTTGAGGCTCAACTCTTTTGTGGCATTAGCATATTAGCTACTGCGGACCTGAACCCCTTTGTCAACTGCGCGAGGCTACGCGAGGGGTCCATATTAATAACGACAATAAGCCTATTGAGACTATTAAGTGCGACTCTTGCGCTATAGCGAAGATAATAAGACAGGTCCGCTGAGCCCCAAGAGAGTTGGTAATATTATTAAAACCCGGCGAAAGGATCGCTATTAACTTCCACGACTATAATAAGGGGTATAGAGGGTATATGTCGGCTGCTATTGTGGCGGACAGAGCCTCAGGCTTCGCCTGGGACTTCTACCTAGCTAACCGAACAAGCGAATCCCTTATCTAAGTAGTAGATAAAGTTATATTGATAATTAATATATAGTATAAGACCAAGGTCTAGGTTATTAAGGCTGATAACGAGATCCTTTAATACCCAAGAGTTATGGCACATATTGAGAGCAAAGGGATCAGGATAGAGCTATCCGCTCTAAATACGCAGGCCTAAAATAGAGGCGCCGAAAGGATTGCTGCTATTATTAAGCAAAAAGCCCGCTCCCTACGACTCTCAGCCTCGCTACCTATAGTGCTGTGACCTGAAATTATAAAAGCGGCTACCTACCTATATAACCGGACGCCATGAAAGCAGCAAGGCTAGAAGACGCCTTATGAGATACTTCACAAGACAACAAAAGAGGGTTTTAAAGTACCTAATCTAACCTATCTTCAAGCGTATAGTAGCAAGTCTTTTGTGATAACTTCAGACGCCCAACTTTATCGAAATCGACGCTAGCGACTAGCTGCAAAAGTGTGGATCAGCTACCTTATTAGTTATACTACCTCAAATAGCTATAGGATTTAGAACCCTCTAAAAGGAGAGGTTATTACTACTTAAGATATCCTTTTTGATAAGGAGACTATTTTTAATAGCTGAATAGATACCCGCTATAATGACTTCAAAGATATAACCCTGGAGGAGATCTAAAATCACTATACTACGCTCCTCAACCTGAGAACTACTATTTAGAGTGACTCTAAAGCTATTACAGACCTAAATAATAACCTACAACGTGTGGAAGATAAAGATAACTAAATAAATAGTGAAGTATCAGCACTAGAGCTAGTTTATAGCTATTCTCAAGCAAAATTTGCTCTGCTACTAACTCCCCCATAATCCCCCAAATCAACATTCTTCTAAGCACTTAGGGAAAGCATTCACGCTAACCTCAACGTGAGGGGGCATATCTCAGTAGTTTCTAATAATGCTAACCTGAGTTCAGACTTCTATTTAAAAGTCAGAGTTACTATAAGGACTTTATATAAGGCGGTCTTCCTAGGCTATGCCACCAATAAATTTCACTTGCCTCGTATAAGCGAACCTAATATTTATTATTTACCTTATATAAGCGAACCTAATATATATTATATGCCTCGTGTATATGAAACCTATAATAGTTAAAGGTCTTTAGCGTAGTCTGATTAACCTATTAATCCTTTAGCAAGTAGCTATAAGCCTACCCGAGATATTATAATAAGGCTACTATTCCTAGCCCCAGAAGTAATAACTTTAGGAATAAATCCAAAGTAGCAAAATGCCTACTAGAAGTTATTGCTAAAGTTGCTCTTATTATACGTTGAACTGCAAAATCACCCTATAGGGGCTGAGTTTATCTAAGCTGAAGAGAGTTATCTCTAGAGCTACTAAATATCACAATCTTAGTTAATAATATTATAAAAGACTGCAAAGGGTTATAAGGTCCTTAAATGCTATTAGATATATACCTATAAGCTTAACAAGTATAGCAGGCTAGTAAAAGTTAAGGCGAGACTTATAGTAAGAGGCAATCAATAGCCTCATAACCTTTGCAATACCTATGCTGCTATATTAGCTGGGATATTATTTAGGACCCTCATCGCTATTACTAACTAATTTAATATAGATCTAATCTAATATAATGCTATTAATACCTTCATATATACTAACCTTAATAAAGAGGTCTATATAGAGATACCGCTAGGGTATTGAGAGCCTGGAAGAGTGCTTAAGCTGCTAAAGGCCCTATATAGGCTTTATAGATCCCCTCTCTTATAGTAGCGACACCTCAAAAAGTATCTAAATGCCCTCAATTTTGAGCAGATACCTAGTGAAAACTGCTGTTGGCGCTATAGCAAGGTCTTATTCTTCTTCTACGTTAATAACTGCGTTATGGCGTATCCCCCTGAAGATCGCAGTCATGCCACCTCGCTGATCAGATAACTACAGAAATAATACTATCTCGAGGGTGGTTAAGACCTTTATTAGTTCCTAGGGATTAAAGTCCTTTAAGATCATGTAAATAAGAGCCTATAGCTATTATAGTTAGTATCTGTTAATAAGTTAATAAAACTACTAAATAACTACGTTAATGCTAGCTTATAATATAATACCCCGATAGCTGCTAAAGAGCTGTTACTATACGAAGGGCAAGCGACACCTCAAGAGATTCGGCTATATTAACGAAAGGTCGGATTGCTGCTATATGCTGCTGTTATAACTAGACCTAATATCGCTTTTGTAGTTAGTTGTCTTATGAGATTTAACTAAAACCCTAGCCTAAAACACTACTAAGCTGCTGATCGGGCTATATAATACCTTCTAAAGATGAAAGGGCTCTGTCTTAAGTATGGAGTAAAGGATATCAACGGGCTAGAGGTAGCTTTAAATGCTAGTTTTATAGATAACTAAATAGACTAAAAGAGCTCTTAAGCCTTTATAATAAAGCTATTTAGAGGGATAATAGCTTAGAGGGCTACTAAATAATGAATAGTAATAACTTCTACTATAGAAGCAGAGCTTTTGGCCCTATTGCAGGCTGCAAAGGAAGGACTATTTGCAAGCTAGCTAATAACCGCCTTATGGGTGAGCCTCCCTCCTAGAGAAGAGCCTTCCTGTGTAGTTGCAGTCGATTAGCCTCACGATAGCCTTAAGGTGGTTATTTAATGTGATAATACCTAAACGATATAGCTGGTGACTTAAGAGATTATTTAACTATAAACTAAGTTACGCCACGTTGATATCCATAACTATTGGCTATGATAAGAGATTTAGGATAACTGTATAGAGGTTATTTACACCCGATTAGCTGAAATGATAGCAGACGGGATGACGAAGGCCCTGCTAGCCGCCGCCTTCGCTACCTTCGTTAGCCAACTTAACCTCGCGGATAAGAGCGACCTTCTCGCGGATAACAGGCGTACTGAATTGGAGGCTGAAGCTCTGTAAACGGCGTCACTCTTTCCTACCTACTGGGAGGTTTTAATGAGCATGACGGGATCGATTTAAAGCGATAGATATACCCTCAAATGGGCTATATGTAAAAGGGTCTATAAGTGGGGGATTTGAGATTTGTAAAAGTGGCTATTTGGGCTATTTGGGCTATTTTGGCTAGTTTGTCCAGTTTGGACCCTTTGGGCACCAACCTGAGGGGGTGTGTCGAACTGGGCGTATGCCGATGGGCGTATGCCGATTTGACCTGAAATCCGTCCCGACCGATAGCTGGATTGTGGGTACCTGTATCTAGTAGAGATTTTGGTGGAGACCTTTGTACCTGAGAACGGACGAAATACACACACCGATTTTCACCCAATTGACGCGTTAAAGTCCGACAGAAGGTACTTCTAGGTGCTGCGCGTAATATCGGCATGACGTTGGCGTGAGGTCGGCTTATCCCCTAATCTGGTGTAGCGCGTGCGAGCGCCTGCCCAGAACGGTATAGTTAGGTGGAGGGGGGTAAGACGAGCTTTTGCGGAGGGGTAAGGTGAGGTGTGAACTGAGTTTTGTGCGGTTATGCAGCAGAGCCGCGGTTGTACCTTTCTTAGATAAGGTTCAGCCAATGTGGGCTGCATCGGTGTCTGACCACACCGAGCTGACTCACCGAACTCCAGATGTTCACCAACGTCATTCTGCTCAACTTCATTGGCTGGAAAAATTAACTAAGGTAAGGTAGTTAAAACGAAAAATAAACAATCTCTACTCCCAAGGTTGCAGGCACTGGTCCTAACTACCGAGTCGCCCATGCTCAAATAAGGTACCTGATCCTACTGCTCATGTGCCCCAGGTGCGTAAGTCTTCATCTGCCTACCTATTCGATGATATGCTCTAGTCATTGAATGGAAGACCATGTTGGAGGAAGAAATCTGTCTCCTATTATTTCTGTCTTCTTCTTTCTTTCCTTCCGACTTTAATTGTCAACCCTTGAAATGCGCACCAGCTCCCGCCCCTCCATTATAATCCTTCCGAGCTGGACCGGGCCGTCCCCCCTTACGATGGGAAACTTAGATTCAATGTGTGTCATTGCGGATTTCCTTGGTCTCGGAGTCCGCAAGTCTCCGGCTTTTGCATCAAATTTCATCTTCACTGGGACAGTTTGGTCATCCTGCAGCCGTTCATGCTGGTTTGACTGGTTAGAAAAGGGGGGTCCCACATAATGGTTCAAGAGCACTGTATGGGATGTGAATGGCATCTTGTCTTAGCGCCGGCGCTGTTACCATGCACCGATTCGCCCGAACCGGCCATTTGTGGGCCATCTTAGACCCGTTACATAGTCTCCATACCGTCAGTTTCACCACCATGTCCGAAAATCTCAGGATAATCTTAAGCTGGATCCGATGCGGAGGGTTTTGACACTGTGAAGACGTGAACATCGGAGATAGACGACGGCAAGTCGAAAATAAACATGGTCGTAAGTCCGTGAATATCGGCTTTCGAAACCCAGGGGCCAGTATGGAGTCAGCAAGTAATAAATAGGAGCACAATAACCTTACCATGCTGCAACTGGGCTTCATCCTGTCTCATCAACCCTCATCTCATCACTCCTCATCTCATCACTCCTCATCTCATCACTCCTCATCTCATCACTCCTCATCTCATCACTCCTCATCTCATCACTC
>JAXCEF010000269.1:0-75934 GCA_037178605.1 Colletotrichum euphorbiae
CCCCCTCTTTAAATACCCTCTCTGCTATCCACCCCTTCAAACTTCTTCCTATCTATAACTAACCTTCTTCAGCATCAAAACTCTTCCTTTTTCAAGCCTCTTTTTGCTATTTCTCAGCACTTTTAAACCCCCCCCCCCCTCCTGCCCTTTCAGAAGACTAATAACTCTCGACAATTCCCTTTTCAGGACGTCCTATTTAGGAAAGATCCCCTCTTCAGGAAGAAAAGATACCCTTTTCAGGAAGCCCCTCACGTTAAGTGCCCTTTTCAGGAAGCCCTACTTAGGAAGACTACAGGAAGGTCCATCAACTACAGAAAGGTCTATTAATAAAAAGAAGATTAATAGCAGTATCCATAAGTCGTCTAATATATAGATTATAGCCCCAAAGCTGCAGCTTAGGGTGGATAACCTATATATAAGATACTAATATCAGCCTGTGAACCCTCTTACCCCCAACTTCTGAACGTAGTCTTATCCTACAATAGCTAACAATAATAACAATACCTCCCCTACCCCTTCCCCTACTACACCTTCCCCTCATCAACTACTAAAGACCCCTATCCCTCAATATCAATCATCCATCCCAATTCATCCAGAATTCGCAACCACTATTAACCCAGACACATACAGATATATCACCAACTTCAACCCCCAAGAACAAGACCCCAAAAAGATCGCTAGTTACGCTACCTACTTCGCCAGCAGGTACCTCAAACTGGGACTTCAAGGTTATTAACTATAGGCCGACTTTAGCGAGGATTTCTAGGATATTATCAACATATTTAAGCATATAGATTCATATACCGCTAAAGCCTTACGCAGGGTCCTAGTCCTCAATAGTGTATTTATTCTATATAACAGTCGCCAAGTTAGGGATAACCTCGCTATAGTTGCTAGATAGCCTGAATACTACCTCTAGACTAATAAAGACTTTAATACTACTAAAAAGTCTTTTCCTGCCGTTATCACGAGATGCAAGCATAATCAGGATTTCTACAACAAGTTAACCCAGCTACTTAAGCTCACCTTTCATACTATCAAACCCACTGCCCCTACTACTGCCCCTACCTATACCCCTGCTTATGCCCCTACTACTACCCTTGCTCAAAAGCCCTTAGTTAAGCCTATTTCACCTATATAATAGCCCCCTGCTCAATTATCCTCTTCTCAGCCTGTTCAGCATAGCTACCCGCCACCGTTTTTGCCCAGCCAAAACCACAAAAACAATACCTGAGATATCAATTTTAACCTCAAATTTAGCAAATCAACTAACTAGAACCCTCCTCCACACAACCACCAACCCCACTAGCCCCTACCCCTTTCTAATAATGCCCCCATCTCCTATTAGCTTAAGAGTCTCACTAAGTTCTATAATAATAATAACCTCAAGTATAGTAGCAGCAAGTTAGACATTTTAGAGTCCAAATTGCTAGTTTTTAAGGACTATTACACTAAAGCTAGCATTAATACACAACAGTACACTAAAGCATTTTCCCTTATATTAAAGGGTAATACTTAAGAGTACTACTTTTAGCATATTGCCCCTATCTTCCCCTAACCACTCTACTATAAAATAGTTACCCAAATAAAGGAGTACTTCAAAACCAAAGAGTTTCACATCACTAATAAGGACCTTTAGGACAATACCACATTACCCAACCTCATGCATAAAAACCCTGAGAAATCCGTTGCTAAGAACCTCAAAATCCTACTTAAGACCCTATCCACTATTAAACCAGCCCTTAGCAAGAAATATAATAATAGCAATAGGCCACTTTATTACAAGATCTAAAGTGCCTGCCAAGGAGTTTAAGAGTATAAGCTTACGCTATATTAGCGCCCTTCAAACCTCTAAGATCTATATAATTCCCTTCATTCAGCTATCAGTATAGCCTCCCACATAAATCAAAGCCTCACTACCCAATTCACCACAGACGAAATACATAAGGACAGCGCAACCATCACACCTACTAAAAATAACGCTATATATACTAATTAACGCTTCTAAAGCAGTTGAGGTAACTTTCGCAAGGGCAATAGCAGCAGATACTACTAAAACCATTAATAATTTCACCCTAAGTTATTTAGCTGCTACTAAGGTTAAAGATACTAGATTTGCTGCAAGCCTGAATGCCGCTTGTGGAAGCACTCTAAGGAAGAAAGAGATAAGGAATATAATAACTTTAAGACTAAGTACGCTAAGCACTTATAAAACGTTACTAAAGATAATTTTATCACCTTCCTTCTCTAATTTGAGGGTAATAATAAACCTAAAGGCGAATATAATACTGATACTAAGGTTAAGCACTTCTTCTAGCAGGATCCCCAGGATTTAGAGCCTTTAAACCCTTCTTCCTCTTCCCACAAATTCACTGCTTTCATCACTAAGACCTCTTTTACTATTAATAGCAATAAATCAGTTAAATTACTACTAAATTAAGCTACTTTTCACACAGTTATAGGTATTAACCTAACTATCAACTCTATAGTATTTCCCTCTACTATACCCTCCACCCAGCTTATTTTACCTGGAACTTCTACTCCCTACTAATTATTTACGCTTAATAGCTAATACTCTAAAGAAGTCTTTTAGGGTATTATGCTGGATTTGGGCGCAGCAGGAGTCTCTACCGCTAGCCAACAGTAAGTTGTTGCTTTGTAGCGTATTCAACCTATTTTAGTTAATATGGCGAATGCTAGCTAAGCGAGAGTGCGCTTTGGAGATAGCCTATTTAAGGACTCTTTTGGCACTATTGTAGTTAATACTATATTTAGCAGTATGGTGTTTCACGTTATGCTAGTAAATACCCCTTTTCTGTTGTGTTTGAGCGATATAGATCAAATAGGCATCTATTTTAATAACCTCCGCAATTATCTATTTCAGGGCAATATCGCCGCTCTAGTTATCCGCAAATGGGGCTATGTGTGGCTCTTGCTGGATAATAAAGAGGTTCTAACCTATTACTTAACTAATACTAACCTTTATTATCTCTATTGCCGTTTTAGCTACCCCTCCGTCGCTAAGTTAGCAGCCCTTTTGAGCTGTGCTAGCTATCCCATTTAAATAATAGCTATTAAGCAGTTAACTAAGGTCTATAAATGCTGTTAATTAAACGCTGGAGCCCCTCAGAGGTTCAAATTTTCACTTAAAGACAACTACTATTTTAACTATAAAATCGTCTGCAACGTTATCTACCTTGAGGGTAGGGCCACCTTACACGTTATTAATAATGCTACTAGCTCTAATACTGCCTACTTCCTACCTAATTTATCTACTAAAATAACCTAGGAGACCCTTTATTTTTACTGGATTTATATCTATTAAGGACCCCCTAATTATATTATTACGGACGCTAGGCTGAATTTTGCTGCTGAAGTCTTTGAAAATAATGCTAAATCTATGGCTATTATAGTTAAGGTTGTACCTATTAAAGCCTACTACAGGATCAGCAAAACGGAGCAATATTATAGCCCCCTTTAGCGCGCTTTCACAATTATTTAACAAGAGCTTCCTCAGGCGAAGCCCAACCTTGCCCTTCAAATAGTAGTTAAGGCTATTAATAACACTGCTAGTCCCAACAGCCTTATTCTGACCCTTCTCGTTTTTAGCGCCTACCTATATATTAGCTATAATTTAACCCCTTCGCTAGACGTTATAGCCCGCGCCAAAGCTATTAACGCCGCCATGGATGACTTGCGTAAAGAGCACGCTAAACGTAAGGTTGCTGACGCGCTGGGCGCCTGCAATAGGCCTAGTACTAATAAAGTTGTCTAACTACTGCTATAGTTACTTATAAGAGTATATTATGAAAAAGATAGATGGTAGGGCCCCTTCTGCCTAATTGCTATTTTGGGCGAAATAGTTACTATCTAACTGCCCTATAGTGCCTGAGACTTCCCCTCTACTGCTGTCAAGCCCTTCTATGTTGACCCTAACCCTAAAGAAGACCCCAATGTAGCTGTTACTCTAGCTGCTGCCCTAGCTAATTCCCCCGCTGCCCCTAACTCCACCCCTCCGCCCTAGTATAGAGGAAGACCTAGAAAGAGCTTAATTACTACTAATTTTGTGTTCTCAGGCGTATTTAAATAAGAGGTTAATAACCTCATAATATTTATCTCTACTAAAGAGAAAGCTAATTGGGAGCTCTCGCTAGCCCTCTATAAATCGGGCAAACTTATTATTAATGGACCCCCCTTCTAAAAAATCCCGCAAAAAGGAGATTACTACTTTTCTTAACTATGAGGTCTTTTTTTTTGAACTCTTTAACCTAACTAAGTAATATGGGCGCTTTTTTAGGTCCTATATAGTTAATAAAATTAAGAATAAAACTATAACCTCCTTTAAGAAGTCTCACCTTATTATTTGTAGCGTAAATAATACTAAAAAGCATGGGATTTTAATCTAATTGCTAACTATTTAGCGCTATAGTATTTGTCTTCTGCTTGCTATTGCCCTATCTCTTAGCTCTAATTATTTGATTTGGATTAGGGATATTACCTAGGCGTATATTTAGTTATAAATAACCCTTAACTGCAACGTCTATGCGTACCTTCTTAATTAAATTCGTAATAAATACCCCCCTAGTACTATTATAAAAGTTATTAAACCGCTATATAGTATTGCTGAAGCTGGCACCCACTAGTAGGCTACCTATAATACCCACTATTACTAGAAGTTATAGATAACTACCTCTATATTTAACTCCTGCCTTCTCATTACTAATAATTTAAGCCCTCATTTTGTAATTATTAAGATATAGATAGATAATATAATTAGCCTCAGTATAGCAGCCTTTTCTGCTATTAAAGAAGAAGAGCTCTAGAAAGCTAAATTTATAGCTAAACCTAAGGAAAATCTAACTATTTAAACCCCTATTACCTTTAATAGTGGAACTATCTCCTTGACTACTAATGGAGCTATTATCCTTCAGCAGAAGGGCCAAGGGACTAAGATTAAGTTAGTGCTTAAGAATATTAATAAGATATTAGCTAAGCAGAAGTATGTTGAGCAGCGCGCTAGAGGGGTATATATTACCTCTATTTACTAACTTAAGGCTTATTTTAACCTATCTACAGCTGCCTAACGCTAGGACCCTAATAATGAGGATATCGCCACTCTTAATAAGCGCCTCAAATAGCTTAGTAATAACCTTAATTATAGCCTAACCTTTATTATACTATCCCTACTAACTGCGAAACTCTTTATGTTTATAGATAGTTCTTTTATAAATAATAAGGACCTTACTTTGTAGTTAGGATATATTATTATACTAGGTAATAAAACTACAGATAACGCTACCTTTACTATTTATAGTAATATTATCTATTATAGTTTGACTAAGTGTAAGCGTGTTACCCGCAGCATATTAGCCTCTAAAATCTATGCTATAGTTGCTAGTGCCGACTTAGCCTTTATAATCGCTTTAACTCTTTATTAGGTTACTACTAAGCTAGGTACTACTAAACCCATCCCTACTGTTATATATACTAACTTATACTCTCTATATAAGTATTTAGTGAAACTTAGTACTATAAAGGAGAAGCGACTCATAATTAATATTATAGCTCTATATTAATTATATAAGCGTCGCAAGCTTTTAGAGATCTGCTAGGTGAATAGCGAAGATAACCCCGCTGATGCATTCATAAAGGTATCGCTAAATAGCGCTCTGCGCTAGCTAATTAATGGGAACAAGCTAATAATTTGAATGGAAGGATGGGTAACCTAAATAGCGGAAGGAATAGAGTGACGATTATAGGTAGTTGCTACTATTTTAGAGGAATGGGATTTGTGGCTATTTATGCTAAATCATTTAGGCTAAATTGTGGCTATTTAGAGAATATGGATATGGCTAAAATAGCTATCTTTTTGATTCGATTTGGGGCTTAAAATAGCCTTAAAATAAGTTATTTAATTCATATATTTAGATGGGCGCAATGGGCGAATCCTAGCATAAAAGAAAAACTGCTAGTGTTGGGATATTCGCCCATCCGGACCTAACCTAAGCGTCGGGCCTGTGGCCCAGCGGGCAGGAATGGGATTCGACTATAGTAGCTATGTGACCTCAGTCACCTGATATAGTAGTTACGTGACCTCAGTTACGTGACCTACCTCGTTAGTCTACTATATTGTTCCTCCTTTTGCTAGCCACCCTTCTAGATACCTTCTTTCCTCAGACATTACCACCACACTTTGAATATTACGCGTATCCCCCCCTACCTTCTGGATCCAGTCTTTGTGAGACCACCAAATAGAGTTATAAGCTTTAACTAGTACTTCAGTAGTAGTTATTAAAAGCACTTAAAAAGCACTTTACTACTCTAATAAAGTGAAGTTAGTACTAGTATTAGTAATAATAATATCTAGTAGCCTAAAGTAGGTATAGATCTAGTATTATTTAAAGGCATTAAGTATTATAGTAATAATTAAACCCTTAGAAATTTAGCTATATTAAATATAGTTATAGTATTAATAATATAGAGTATTAGGCGCCTTTTGAGGTGAATAATATTAATAACTATAGTATAGTTAAAGTCATAGTTATCTCTAATTGTGGGTTTAAATTAATTTAGCGCCCCTATATTAAGTTAGTAGTATTTATAAAACTTTATGAGATATTTAAGTAGGCTTAACTTAATTGAGTAACTAGCTTACTAAAGGACTTTATAAAGTTAGTAGACTAATAGGTAGCTAAAATATTAATAGAGTCTTTATAATTTAGGCTCTATAAGGTTATTATAAGCTAAAACCTTTTCTATCTCCAATAATAGCTATAAGTAACTCTATTTATATATAATAAGCATAATAAGGTTACTCTATTATAAGTAGTATTAAAGGTTATTAAAGTATATACCTAACTTATCTATATCTACTAGATAGAGAAAGAAGGGGGTATTTATAGATACTATATAGAAGATTATATCCCTAAATACCGTAGGGATAGTTATTATCCCTATTAAGCTAATAGCCTCTCCTAGCCTAAACCTTATGCTTCGCCTTTTGCTATTATAGGGTTAATTATAATATTAGGTATAATCCTCTTAAGTGCCTCAAATTAGCTCTTACTAGCTATTAAAAATCCTACTACTCCTATATTAGGGATAATACCCTAGAAGGTCTCTAAAGAGTATCTTCCTTTAAGCATAAATAATTTGATAGGTATAAGCTTAGCTAATTCTTTAAATAGATCTGAATATATAACAGCGTGGTAGGCTGCTTAATTAAGCAATAGCCTTAAGATAGTCTTCTAATCTATAATAAAGGCTAAATTAGTGTCCTAGCTACTATTTGGGTTTGTAAATTAGGTGAAGAACGTGTTTTGCTACTCCTCTTTGGAGTTGCTATTGTTATGGTAGTCCCTGCCCTTACGAAGCAATTAGAAATATATCTCAATCTCCTTATTTTTATTATTATTTGCTACTAAATTATGAATTATTCCTTTTATAGCCCCCTTATAATAGGTTAGGAACTGCTAGTAGGCCGCTTTCGACTTATTGAGGGCTTGTGGGTTATTTCACTATTATAAGTATACCTCCTCCTTCTCCATTTATATATAATTTATTGAATAGTATCTAGGCTCTTTATAAATATAATATTTTATATCTTGTTGCTATTGTTTTGGCCTGTTTTTGTTATTTCTCTGTGGTTTAAGCCTTCTGAATCTATTATTTTAACCCTTGCTATTATATTTGCAGTCTATGTAATATTATTTAGCATAATACTAGCCCTGTGTACTAGCCCTGTGGTAGGTAACTATTCATAAATATAATTATATTATTAATAGTAACCTTAAGTTACTTATAGAAGCTTTTAAAGGTCTTTAATAGGTTTATAGTAGCCTATTTATACTTCTTAATCCCTTAGCAGCTAATGCTCTTATTAGCATCATGACATTATTATTCCAGAAGTTAGTAATATCCCTACTAAACTCTTCCCTATCCCAGGTTTTTATAAATATAATACTCCTCTTAATCTACTTATTTACTTCCCTAGTAGTCTAGAAGTAGAGGTTATCTATAGTCGCAACATTATATATATAGCTTATAATACTTAATCTATCTTAAATAATATAGATACTATTATCTATTAGATACTAATAAATCTTCCTTATAGTTACTAGGCTCGCTTTCTAGAAAACCTCAATAGGTTAGCCTACAAAGTCTACTATAAACTCTATCTATAGGTCTTTACTAAAGAGTTTATTATATTTATAGGTCTCAATATAATATAGGATCTTAGTAGTTACTTACTTTATTATAGTATTTTTATTAAATCTAATATCTTGGCCCTAGTCCTCCTCATCTACTAGGGCCTTACTCTTTACTAGTATTAGTAGTTCTATAATAAGCTTAATTAGCTATTAGCTTAGTAGTATTAGCGATATTAACATTACCAAAAACTCCTCAGGACTACTTATTTATAGCTATTCAAGCAGTAGTAGGAGTAATACTAGTATTAAGGGTCCTAGAGTCGCTATCATATATAAACGAGGCGTAACTAATAATTTAGAGGATCAATTAGGTAGTCGCATACCATTTCTTCTAGTGATTTCATCTCTAGCTCTCCTCATCCTTAGCAATAGGTATTAATAGGAGGTAATAATAATAATAATAAGTAGTCTTTAGCTAAAGTAGAGGTATATAGTATATACAATTTAATATTATTTTATCATTATTTAGCATCTCTACTAGCTATATATTGCGTTATATATTAAATAATATGCTATTTGAGGCTCAAGTCATCTTATTTTACCCTAACTTATATTCCCAGGTTAAATCAACATACTCTTCTTTTCGTAACGCGAGGGTCTTAGGAGAGTTAATTATTATATACAGGTCAACTATTAAGGTATTAGCAGACCTCTTTTATAGTTATCTTCCCACTTAAGGGTCTCATAGTAGTAATATTAATAATAGTGAGAGTTACATAACGGACGCAAGGATCAAATCAAGTAATCAGCCTATATATCTAACTACTTATAGTCCATCAATCAATCTAAGTAGCACAAAAGGGCTACTAGTCACAATCATCAAATAGATTCAATATGCAAATCAATTATAAACTAGTAGAGCTTTTATCTCTTCAAGTAGTAACCTTACTAATCTGCAGTTTCATAGCGTAGCTGAAGTAATATAATAGTAAAGTTAACTACTAATTAGTATTAGTTTGCATATAGGGTAGGTAATAATACGCGCGCGTAGCCCTAATATATATTATTCGTATTGAAGCTATTCTGAAGTGCAAGTATATATATATAAGAGTCTAAGATACAAATTAGCTACGTAGGCAGTAGTATTATGCTATATTGGGCCTGCGAATATAGTCACGTGATATACGCACGTACATATGATATTATATCTCGCAGAGTGCCCATCCTGCCACTCCATATGTTACGGGGTTATTGCGACAGCACTACCTCACATAGTAATAAGGAGATCAGGTATTTAATTCACTCATAAGGCACTATTAGAACAACGCAGAGGATACGTATAAGCAGGCAGTTAGGAATAGCTACTAAAACCAACACAAAACTATAGAAAATAGAGTAAAAGTAATATCTTTTACTCCTATACCTTTAAAGTACTATATCTCTATAACTATAGAAGATATAAAAATATAAAGATTATGTTTAGATTCTCCATTTAATTTCAAATCGAATAGTATATATTTTACTCCTATATAAATAGAGTAAAACTAATCTAAATACAACCCAGAAATAACGTACTTTAATACGTATTTATTACGTAGCGTGGGCCTTTCGCACTGCTCTTTAGCACTGCTAAAGGGGTATATAAACCCGCACCTTATCCGCGTTTACATCCTTCCCAATACAAGCACTTTTGCTCCCTCATATCCACGCTCTGCTATTATAATAGTTATGAGCCTAGCTCTTTCGCCTCAAAAAACCCCTCTACTGCTCCTAAGTATTGTGGATATAAGTATTAGTTCTTGAAGCCCTCTTTAGCGCTCCCTTAAGTGCTGGGCTTCGTGAATCCTTATATAGCGCTCCCTCTTTAGATGCCCGGCTTCAGGCGCGCTCTTATAACATTTATTACCTCCCACATTATGAGGCGCGCCGCCCCTTCTTCTATTACCTGCAACGCCCTTTTCTACACCCTCATGCTGCCTCTTATAGCTTACATAATTTTTAACTCTTCAACCTATATAGAGCTAACTTATATACTATTTTAAGGGCTTTAGAGCCCTTTTGGAGTTTACTCAGAAGGAGCTTAGCGCTATAGTTTGCCTATGCACCTACGCGCAGGGGAGGAGGAGCAGTAAATAACCTTCTGCACTTACAGAAGAATTATACCCCTCTTTAAGTGGGGCTTAAGCTACTTAGAAGCCGCTCAGCTGCTACTTGGGGTGCAGAGGTTTATTTATTTTTATCTTAGGCCCCCCTCCCCCCCTCTTTAAGCTGCTTAGTAGCCGCTCGGGGGTAGGGAGGTCCAGCTTCGGCTTTAGCCCTTTCAGCCGCTACTCTTCGAGCCGCTTAGTAGCTGCTTGGGGGTGGGGAGGTCTAGCTTCAGCCCCTCTTTGAGCTTTGTAGCTGCTCGGGGGTGTGGACCCTTTTCGGCTCTTATAGCCGCTTGGGAGCCCTTTAGGCACCTATAATGCGCAACGAGCGCATCTCTTTTGTATTTATATATATAGAGAAAGAGCTGTAAAATAGTCTCCTGCGGTGCGGCTGAGGGTGTGTAGCGTGGCGTGGGCCTTTTGCACTGCTCTTTAGCACTGCCAAAGGGGTATATAAACCCGCACCTTATCCGCGTTTATATCCTTCCCAATACAAGCACTTTTGCTTCCTTATATCCACGCTCTACTATTGTGACAATATACCTATAGTGCGTGTATATAAAGGAAAATATTTATAGAATAAAAAGAGATTAAAGGAGGATAAAAAGTCTATAATTTCCTCTCTCCTAACTATTCTAATTAGACCCCAATTTATAGGAGGATTAGGGTGCTAACTAAGGAGAAGAAAGCTAAAAGAAAATTAGACTAGCTAATCTATTTGCTGCCTAGCTCTATTATAAGAAGCTATTTACTAAGTATAATATTAAGGAATAGCTTATAAAATAAAAAAGAGTAGTTACTAAAGTAAAGGCTAGTAGCTTTACTTAGAATAAGGAGCTTAAATAATTACCTCTCTAATACTTCCCTCTATAGTAATTAACTACTATTCTACTATCTTTTATATCTATATTATTATTAAATAAGTTATATAATTGAATTCATAATTACTACGTAATATTATAAGAGATAATAAGAGATTATTTTTATTTATTCTATACCCTAAGGGCTAGTTTTAATATAGCTATCTCTTTATGTATATTTAAAAATAATTATAGCTGCGCGTAATATAAAAAATATAATAGTATCTGCTATGCGGCTGGGGGGTATATTGCAATATAGTACCATAGCACTAGTAGCTCTTTATAGCTCTGCTATAGCTATATATAGCTATGGTGGCTTATAGTATAGTATATACTTATATAAGCTACTCTGCTACTTATTTTACTACGATTTGCGTGTAACTATCTATAGTTAAGATAGTTGCCTTCTATAACTCGCCCTTACCCTTACTTTCAGGCTTCTAATAACTAGCTTCAAGATTCCTATATTAAATATTATTAGTAGTTTATTAGTAGTAATTACTGAAGTAATATAGCTACTTACTAGTTACTCCTCTATTCTATCTCTTGTATTTATTACTAGAAGTATTATAATACTGTTACTAATTTAGTATATAATAGCTTACTTTAAGTATTAGCTATTAGATTTATTAAAGTAGAAATTACTTTAGTAACTAGTAGAGAGTAGTACCTAATAAATTTTCTATAATTATAGTAATAAGCTTTAAATATGTAAAGTGCTAAACCTAAGTTATTTAATAAGAGATAATATAATACTATTTATTTAAAACTAAAGAGAAAAAAAAGTTTTCTACTTTAGTAGGAGCTATATAAGGTTTATAGGTAACTACTAGATAGGCTATAGAGAAAGTAAATCTAGGTAGAAGCCTAGATAGTTCCAACCGGGCATAGCCAATAATATATTAATAAATTTTCAAAAAAGAGTTCTTAATTACTAAACTCTATAGCTTGAGGTATTATTCTTTATTTAAACCTTTTAATTTATAATCTCCTATAGGCTCTATACTTTTACTTCTAGCTTATTTACATATAATAATCATTTTATATTAATAGCTTAATTAGCTAAAATATAAACTTATTAGATTAATTCCTCTAAATATATTTATTTAGAATTTCAGAGAGCTAGCTATTACGAAGCTACTTCTCTATTTTCCTAATAAACATATCTATTTTCAGTATAGAAAGTAGGTTTTCCCCTCTAAGAATCTAGTATAATACTTATAGAATAAAAAGAAGCTTCTTAAGTAACATTTTAATACTTTAATAATGTTTTAAATATATATATTATATATATATAGAATAATAAGAGGTTAATATAAAGTTTGTAATAGTGTTAAAGTTAGAAGTAGAGATAAACGTAAGGAAGATAGGATTTTCTAATAAAAAAACGAATAACCTTATTATGAATATAAAAACTAATATACTTATTCGCCTCTAAAGACTATTATTAAATACCGGAAAAAATACTTAAATTTTCTCTATCCTAGTGTGGGGCTACCCCTCGCTAAATTTAGCGTCCTTCTATCTCCTTCCTTCTAATGCTATTGACCCACAATGGCAGGCGCGAGTTGGTGGGTCTTCACCCGCCGAAGATCGCGGGGATTACGCAAAGTGCAAGACGACTCAGGGTTGTCTTAATCGCATGATGAGACTACGTACTCGGATAGTGTAAAATATGTATGTATCCAGCCAAGTCTCTAGGCCGTGGTCGTGCTAGACGCGACAAGGCCAGCCACGTGGGTTCAAAGCTCGCGCCTCTCACCGAGTAATAATCCGGCGATCTTTTTCTCTCATTAATGCCTCTTTTCTCCAACTAAACTCACACTTGAGTTCGTAATCGTTCACTTTCGATAATCACGTCCGAACAATGTCCGCTTCACCTAAGAACTGGCGTGACAGCGCTTACCTGGTCATCTCGGTTATCCAACTGGCCGCAATGCTGTGTGAGAACTTACCCTTGGCACGCGAACGCCGTGACCGTGACGAGAACTGGCAATAGTTTTGTGATGAGATTGGTTTCTCGTGCCACGAACTACCATCTCATCGTCAATCTCTTGGCAATTTTATCACGTACCATAACCTTCGCCTTGCATATGAGCTAACTTGAAAATCCTGTAGTGGTTGACCTGGTCCCCTTCTACCCAGTCTCACTCTACGCCTTGCCAACCTCACCTCTGCACTTTCTCCAGCTCCTGCGCGACTTTTACATCTCAACATACAACGATCCGTTCTTCGTCACGCCTCATGATGGCTTGCCTTCGTGGTACAAGCTCTTCACGTACCTTGAGATGTTCTTCCAGCTACCCATGGCCTTCTGGATGATCTACCGCTTCTCCCGCCGCAAAGGTACTACTCCCGGGCTTGAGCTCGCCGTCTTGGTGCTGTCCGTCGAGCTTGTTCTCACGACACTCACCTGCATCTACGACGTCTTCCACTGGGACCCGGCCGTGTACAGCGAGGCCAAGAAGAACGTCTTCGTCTTCAACCTGTACGGTCCCTGGGTTGTCATCCGTAAGTATTCTCCGAACACCAACAACGACCATATTCCACTGACAAGCTTAGCTGCTCTGATGGGATTGGACATGTGGCTACGCATCCTAAGCCGCGTCAATGCTGCTGAAAAGACTAAGAAGATCCAGTAAGAATACGGCCTCCGGACATTTGTTTTGGTTCCATTAGAATATCGTACATCCATGCTCGGTCAGACCGCGCGCCGAATCCAGACCATTGATCCAGACTCTGTTCCTCCTATAGTCCATGTGAACAGGGTCCAGGGCCATCGTAGGCCGAATTTGATGCTATCCCTTGCCTTGCCTCCAAATAAACTCCAAGCACTTGTCGTAGAAAGCCTCCAAAGAGCGGCGTCAAATTTACATGAATCGGAACAATCATACATTCCTCCCACAGCGAAGCGATGGAGCGGTCTAGTCCATCCGCTTGGCAGCCTTGGAGTAACCCCACCCGTTACCGACACCATTCAGTCCGTATCCGAGCGGCGTCGCGCCGCCCATCCCTCTCCCCCGTAACCTCTTTGGAAGAACCACGCCGAAAAAGTAGGTGCCTGCAACGAGCACGCCCGCCATGAAGGACGTGATGATGTAGAAGATGGTACTCGCGTACACATGGCCGCCCATGCCCTGCCATTCGACGTGGCCTTCGGTCCTGGGCAGATTTGGGGTAGGAAACCATCTCACAGACAACTTCAACGGCAGCGGGTCTCCGATGACCAGCCTCTTGGTGAAGCTTCCGTCCATGTGACTCAGCGGGCTCGTGCTGTAAGCAGTTCCGGAGTCCAAGACACCAGAGTCGTGAGGCCGCGTGTGGTGCTTCGGCATGCTATGCAGCAGCACGTTCATGTGGGTGCTGACGTGCAGATGGCTCAGCTGCAGGGTACCGGCGAGGGCGAAGACGAGAGGGATGTATTCCTGTTTGTGAGGATTTTCGCCGACGACTTCGACGTGAGGCGGAGGGCGGGCGGGCAGACGGCACGAGAGGGGTGCATCGTTGTGGATGTAGAACTCGAGTAGGTGGAAGAAGGGGTCGCTGATCATGGGGATGGTGCAGTTCAACTCTCCTTCGTGGCCGTAGTGGAACTCGAGGGGTCTGTTGGTTTCTTCACAGGTCGGGAAGGGGATCCATTCGATCTCGTGGTTGGAATTTTCGACGTGTTCACCTGTTTCGCTGGAGAGTGTGAGCAAAGACACTGCAAGCTGGGTCCACCATAGCTTTTTAGAACGCTGCCATTGAAATTGCGCGCTGATGAAGAAGGCTGGATCGCGAAAGAATGGTAATACTCACGAGCTGCGATTCATGCACTCGACGTGGATGGGTGCGCCGTAGTGGTAGGAAGGGAGGCCATCATCTGGATTTGCTGCTGCAAGCTGGGACAGGCAAAGGACGGCGCCCAGCAGTAGGTACGATACGGAAGGCATGATGGCGTAGAGCTTGCTGTATTCGGGACCTGCAGGATTTAAGGTGTCCTAGCAAGCAGACCGGGGCATTGCCTGACTCGGAGGTGGGCGCGACGGAGAGAGATCCGGGTCCAGCTTTCCCCGGTGCGAACTGGAGATCATTTAATCAAAATGTGACAGCTGTCACCGTTGCTGATTGGGAGCTTTGGTGCTTGGCCTCCGCCCGGCGTATCGGCCGATAAGGTCCCCAAGAAAAAAAGGAGGGTCCGTTTGCTCAGTCATCCGATGTGGCTGGGAGCTCGAAGACGAATGACGTAACTGTAAGCTTTGAGTCGTATGCTCTTATCCGGTAGAGCAGCTCGCATTTATGCAGGTTGTATACAGACAACAGCAGATGCCATCCTTTCCATAACTACCTTATCCGGAAGACGTTTGTCATGATTTTATACCATCATCCATTGCAAAAGGCGGTCAATGTTGCCTAATCTCTGCGTTTTTTTAGAGACTCTGTAATGAGTTTCTCCTTTTCATAACCGATGAATTTTGACAACGCATTACTCTTAGGGAAGCTCTGACGTGTACGTGGCTGAAATGGTGTAAGCCTCAGACTCAGACGCCTTTCGAGGTAAGCTGATCTGGACGCCTTACAGGCTTGAAATACAGCAAAATCGTTTGGCTATGTCTTTCGGAAAAGCTCATAATTATCATGCGTAGTTTTTAGTTTGAAAAACTTCAGAGTGTATTCTTTTATGATTTCACTAGCACGGAAATCATATCTCAGCTGAGCGAAGTTACAGTCTACCGGAAATATGATTGATTCTAGTTGAAGTTATTTTCAAGAAAAGTCTTTGTAGATGCAAAACAGCGGATGGGTTGCAGAAGCACAAAAGATCTTTGTTCATGTATCATTCGTACGTGATTGCCTAGGCTTCTGCTTGGTCCCTTCCCTTGAGTCCAATGGGTTCCCCGGTCTGGCGTGGAAGATCATTCGAGTTGGCTTGCGTTAAGTAAACCCGCTACCTATTGCTGTCGCTTGATGCTAGAATAACGCGATCAACATCGGCACAACTCAGGAAGAAAGACATTTGTAGGCTCCCTCGGACTCGACTTTCCACCCGCTCACTTCTTGTCTTCAGTTCTGTGGAACTTAGTCCTTGAAAGCTTACGCATTCACTACAGAATTTCCCCAGGCAAGTCGAGATCAGCAACGCTTCTGGTTTTTTCGACGACGCGTCGCCCCTGGGTCTGGTACTTCTGTGGTTACTACCGCTAGTACTGACACAACCTGCGCCTCTTCCAATACATCTAAGGATCAGCACTTCGTACGTAGTTTCCTAGTGTATCGGTCTTTTTTTTGGGCGTGAAATGAATGCTAGCGGCTGAGCACGCTTATTCTATCGATGTCATTATCACCTCCTGTAGTTTTTCAAGTCAGCCTGGTTGATCCGAAAACAAGGCCTGGAAAGTCTAACAGCGGATTTATCAACAAACTCACAGGGAAACCCACTAGATTGAATCTGAAAACAGGAGCACTGAGACTGAATGGAGTTGCACGGAGAATCCTTGGATCCACAATAGGTAGTCGGCATCAAATAGCCTTTCTACACCACGACTATCAAAGCCTAAATGATTTCCGAAAACCGGATCCTTCTCAATGCCGTCCAAGGCCTGGATTTTGATCCTCTGAAAATGCTTGTTTTGCATTGAAGCATCTCATTGGCACTGTCGGACAAATCTGGAGTCATGCAAGATCTCCGGGCCGGATCTGCATTTAGATCGCTTACCAGGAGCCGCATCATTGCCGAGGCGGTCCACATCCCCAGCACTCAATATCATGAAGTGCCGTTCTAGCCGGCGCAGATCACCCTGAAGCACTACTTGGAAAGCGAGAGAGCCAATAAAATAGTGTAGACGAGTTGCGGTGTGATTGAAGGAAGTAAATTGAGAGTAGCGGTATTCGGCGCCCCCCTGCTCGGTAACCGGCACCACCTATTCGAGTAAGTTTCGGTCCACCTCCGCCATACTGCGAAGTTATGCCAGTTTGGAGAGTCTAGACGTAATTAAGCAAAGAGTTATTGCCCATAGTAATAGTGCTAAGTTAGCTTATAGTAAGATAACTTATATTAAATAGCCTCATTTAGAGGGTCCATAAGTATTAATAAGGCCTCAGTTGACCTGGCGACAGATCTCCTTTACCCCGGCAGAAATATCGCGACTTTGCCACAGTGGACATAGTTTATATCGCCTTCACTCAATCCAAAACTTTGGGGCCTATAGTCCTCTCACGTCTACCTCAGCACCTCCTCAATCGCAGTTTTGCTTTGCAACTCCTCCGCTTGGAACGCCTCCAGCGCCTCCAGCGCCTCACGCAAGCCTCTCTCAGACCTCAGTTACAGGGTCCGCAGCAATATCTTCATCGAGCGCTGCCCCGTTGTTCGCAAGATAATCCACATTGATCGGCGGCAGTTTGCCATCCCAGTCCGGTCCATCCAGTGGATCAGACGACGCGAGATGGGCGATGCGTGGAGAGGGGACGCCGATTTAATTGGCAGCATCGTCACCGGGCGGCGGGCTGGTGTTCGCATCCAGCATTGAGAGCTGCAGCAAGATGTCCTCTGGAATCGTTGCGTGTTCGTATCCGAGCTCCCCCATTGCCATGACCTCTCTAGCGGAGATGAAGCTATCATCCGGAGCGTTAGTCGGAGGCGGGATAACGAACGTTGGGAATTCATACCTCGCGGGCTTCAGCAGGGGCTGTTCTTTCCGGTCTCGTCTCTAAGGCGCTGATAGACTTGCTGAACCTGATACAGTCTCGGCGGCATGGGATGCTCCAGAGCAGGGTCATCCAAGTTTGGCCACTGATGAGCCTTATCTTCGTGATACCAGGGTAATGCTCGAACATGGTTGAAAAACCTGCTCCGATAGTGATGGAACTACTGGCCCAGAGGGGAACGTGAAGAGCTTACGGTTGTAGTAGAGGCTGCTGGATAGACATCCCTCTTGGCTTGCGGCGATCGCTTGAGCAACCGAGAACAATGAAGTTCCAAAGGTCCGGAAGCCTTCTTCGAGAAGTATGGGGCTGGCGTTGAGGGCGGGGCCGATAGAGGGAATCTTGATGCAGATGCGGTCCTTCGAGATCCCGAGCTTTTCGGATTCGCGGGCGTATGAACGAGCATGAGCGACTACCTTGTCTGTGTCGTAGCCGTGGAAGGCGGAAGACTGAAGAAGTACCCAACCTTGGATGTTCTCGATGTTTTACGCACAAAGGAGTGCATTCTGTCATGAAGGACATTAGCCAAAGCTGGGGGATATTGCAGGCGTGCGCTAACCATGCGGTCAAGCATTCGTTCTCAATTCTCATCCTGTCCTTCCTTTGCGGTCTTAAGAAAGAGGTCACGGTTGTCGGGAGATACAATCTGCTTGTAAAGCAGCCGCTGCTTGCTCGTCTGGGCGTACGGTTCGAAAGGGCGAAACCTCTTAGCTTCGGCGGGATCCATGCAGTCGATGTCGATCTTGACTATATTCCTTTCATTTCACTTTCTGTCTGACCTATGCAAAGAGGATAGCACGGATGGCACTTACGCTGCGCCTAGAGCTTGTTGAGCCACGTGATGTACCCCATTTCTGCGATTGTGGAGGCGACGGCAATTTGAGTGAATGGATAGGCAGGAAGTTCATGATCATGGTTTTGCCGTGCCGAAAGGCTGTTATATATACACAGATCTTGACCAGAGCACGTGATGACTTCGTATCTCAGGGAAATGCGACTACGTTCACGTGCGATAAGTCGTTGCCTGTACAGTTACATACACGCTAATGCAGTTACTATACAGATTCTGCACTACGCGGACGGCCCCTGAAGACTAGCCTTCTCGCGAGACCATCGGAACTTATCAGGGATGTCAGCTTTTAGTTGTCAAAATCATACTTTACAGCTGTGTGGGCGGATCGGGAACCCCCTACTCTTTTGCTGACTTTGCCTCGCACCTTGTTTGAAGCCAAGCTCTTATATTAGATGGGGAGTTTGTAGAGTGTTTGGCGCTTATCACCACTATGCCAGTAGTAGAGTGGAAGTCGAGCGCTTTTGGAATGAATTTGGACGCATAGTTTAGCATTTAAAGAAATCAGCATATGATCCAAGTCTTGGCTATCTAGTCTATGACATATTCCCAAGGACAAGATTTCAGACGCCCTCAGAAGACGCTGATTCCTCCATCGACAAGAATGTCTGCGCCAGTGATGTAGTTACCGGTCGGACAAGCTAGCAGAATGACAGCGCCCGTCAGCTCCCCCGGCTTCCCCATTCGTCCGTACGGGTTTCTCTGCTTCCAAGTCTGTCTATGCTCCTCCAGTCCAACTCCCTCGTTGAGAATGGTGTCCATATAGCCCGGGCTAATGCTGTTGACTCTGATACCGTACCTAGCCCACTCAGCCGCCAGAGACTTCTTGACGGAAACAAGGGCAGCCTTTGCTGCATTGTAATGAACTTGGGGCTGAGGGAGGTTGGTGATGTGGGCCGAAATGCTCGCCATGAGAATGATGCTGCCACCCGTTCCTCTGCTCATCATAGACTTAGCCACGGCTTGAGCATAGAGGAAGGCACCGGTCGTGTTCACTTAGAGCATGGTTCGCCATTGTTGGGGTGTCATTTCCAGCGCATGCGTAGCAAAGGCAATGCGTAGCAAAGGCAATGCCAGCAAAGCAGAGACAAGTGTTGATGGGGCCAACATCGCGTTCGGCCCCCGCGACAGCTTCAGCGACCGCGTCGGCGTCTGTGACGTTCACCTTGGTGAACGTAATCTTGGCCTCAGGGAACTCTGCCTGGAGACTATTGACAGTCCTCGTGCCCGCGTCGGGATGCAGGTCAAAGATGGCAAGGCCTTTGAGGCCGTGTTCCAAAAGAGCCCTGCAGTCGACAGAGCCGATGTCTCCGGCACCGCCGGTGACGATGGCGTTACCACTCGCTGCAAAGCGCTCTCACTCGTTCGGCGGGAAACATATTGGCGGACAACGGTTGCGGCGGCGCCGTCATGGATGTAGCGGAGCCATCGCTCAGCTGCATCGATGGAGGGGCTCGGAATTTGAGCTGATCGCGAACAGAATGCTCCATTCCTGGAAGAGCCCGCCAGAATAACGACCGAGCAATGATGTTCGTCAAGTTGAAGAAATGAGAGTATTAGTCGAAGATTCAACAGCCTTGGATTTCCGTGACACCTTAGCATCGTCACTAGTCGATGTCGTTTTGTGGAAAATTTATGGCGAGTAGAAGAACTTGAGATATTGCTACCAGAACTGTTTTAGTTAATTCACCTTCCAACGCCTTATATTCTTTACAAATATGCCCGTGCTTCAAAATCTATTCTCTGTTCATCATGGGACAACCTCCAGCATTACCAGTGGCACCCACATGCAGTTCGCTAAGCTCCTTCGGCGATAGCTTCTCTTCAACGGCCACTATAGCGTCCAGTCTGGCCTCTGGGTCCAAGCTTTTGTCGACGGTTTCCTTCTTCACAACACCATTTGGTGCGATCTGTTGGAACATCTGCAGGGAATCAAACCAGGTGTCCACGGCTTGAAGTCGGAGTTTATCGTCTACCCTTGCAACCGTCATGCCTTGAATATCGATGGGCCCACCGTGAGCCTTTGCAGTGACCTTCTCTCCTTTGCTATGATGCTCTGTCAATAAGACACCCCGAAAGAAACTGTGACCAAGATAGACGAACTTATTAAAGCCAACATAATCTGACTTCATGACGCCCCAGTGGCGCCACTTGAAAGCGACACATGGTGGGCCGCTATACACCTCGAGAACCTCCCAAGCAAAGTTAGGCATCATGCGTTTGAAGGTCTTGTGACTGGAAGCGAAGTCGGAGTAATCGGGGCTATAGTACTCGTTGGGCGAGATGACGGCGTTGTAAGTGCCCACCTTGAGCATGTGCTCACCAGACTGAGCTGGGCCGCCATTGACGGAGAAAGTGTAATTGGCGTGGTCGACGGTTCGCCAGTCCTCCAGCTTTGTCTTGAAGGAAGCTTCTACTTCCCAGTTCTTGACCAAGTTCTCTACCAGCTCTGGTAGGCTGCCTGTAGGGTGGTTCATCTTCTTTCCTGTGAAAAGCCATGAGTCAAAATTCTCATGGTCAATGCCTCGGCAACTCACCCTCTCTCCAGACCTTTCGTGTCTTTGTGTAATCTGGTGCTCTTCCATACCTCCATTGAACACCCTCATCGCCAAATACGGCGTTTGGAGTAGTCACGTAATCTGGCAACGCAGGCGATGGCGTCGCCTGGACCTTACGGGCTTGCGCTTCTACGATAACCATTGTGGCGAACTGGTTCGAGCGAAGAGGAAGTCCAGGAGGAAGGAGAAATGAGGCTTGGTCACCTAATTATGGTCTTCGATTTCCGGGATCCGAGCTGGAACTCGCTGTCGTACGAGGGGTGCAATGTCTATGATACGCGTGGGAGAGGAGAGACAAGTGGTTGCACAAGTCTTCCGCAGTATCGATCTTTTTTGGCGGTGGCGATGCCTGCTCAAACCACGGTTCTTCCGTCTGAACCGTAAAACGCAGCGGCAGACTACCTCCAAGAATCCCACAGTAACGTTTGATGCTGCAGGGTCAGAAAATATCCTGCAGGCGATGGCGAGATGATGTCCGAGCTCCGGAACGACGGTGCTGGAACCAAACCGCACGTGGTTGTGTGTGTGTGCCTGTGGTCTCAGAAGGGGCCTGGATCAGCTGAGGTACCAAAGCGGCAAAGGCTATATGTCGCACAGCGTGGCCACCCGGGAGCAAATAAGTTCAGATTCTGCAAGTTAATTTGCTCGATGGGGTCTGGACAAGCGAATCCTGGCTCATCTGACTTGGTCAGAAAATTGGGTGATTCAGATATCCCGATGATGTGGTTGAGGACGACGGAAACGTACATGTTACCAGATCTGGTGCCGCAGGGGATTGGCAAATATGCCCGGACACCTGAGCTGCAGGTGAGGTTAATTTGAAGCGAGGACGCTGTCCGACAAGGCGGGCGGAGTGAAGCTGCTGGGTGAAGTCTATTCTACAGAAGGTTGTGTTTGTCCCGTGGAGGAATCATGGCGTTCTTTATATCAGGCGGTGTAGCCCGCGTTATCCGTGGGGAAAGACTCAACTATGACATCTCATCATGGAAGTCTCATTGAACAAGGAAAAAAAAAAGTCGTCGGCGCCAGGGCGAAGGGAGGGGGTTTAGCTCGTGTTGAGAGGAACGCAGGGAGGAAGGGAGGCTGCGATCCTACTTGCTGATTGGTCACAGTAGTGGTCAGTAATCAAGCAGATCGCCGGGTCCGGCTCTAATTGACCCCTGAAGGTGTTTCTCTTCTAACGCGTGGCTTCGATGTCTTTGATTGATCAAATCCTTGTCTATCCTGGTCTGAATGTCTTATTCCGGCGTGCCATGCGTATGAAGAGCAAGCAACTTCCCGACGTCTTAGCAGCCAATCATAAGTTACTAAGAGAGACATTTAGAAGATCTGTGGGGTGTCTTATTCAAAGAAAAAACGAGTCGACCTGCTAATAGTGCAACCTTGCCTCGTGGTCTGGCACGCTGGAAAGTGGATCAAGTCCTTTTGCCACGCGACAACAAATGAGTCTTGTCCTGCAGAAGACATCATCGGGACGGAGGAACCGTGATGGGACGGAATAATATTCTTTGTCTCCGGCTTCCCCAGCCCCTTGCCTCCTCAGTACATGGCAGGTTAGTGCCGGCAGCATGTGAGCCGAATTCTTTGAGGAACGCCCCGTTCTTCGATGGCTTGGCGTGCATTATCAGCACAATCCGGCTCGCTCAATGTTGAGCCTACCCGAATCGTAGATAATTTTCAATCGGCGAGGCTTACCGAGCTGGTGATTTGTCTCCTTGATGTGAACTGAAGAAAGGCAGTGTATGGTCTGATACCCATCCGGTGTTGAGTAATAACAAGTTCGGTCCGGTTCCAGTCACGGAACGCTTGCCGGTGATTTCCGCGACCGGTAGCAATTCATTCTGCTGGTCTTGCGGGTGCGCCGAGACACCCGCTGTCGGCCGAGCTCTTAAAGTGGAACTACGCTCGGTCTCTGTACTTTAGGCAGGGCGTGGAGGCAATTCCACATGGAGGAATGCTAAGACGGACGGGCAGGGCGGGAAGCAGATGACTCCTTTACTGGGATGCTCGAATATGGCCAATGCTACTGTGCTATGTAACCTACTTAAATCAGAGGTCAGGTCACTATGTGCGATACCACCATCCTAAATATGAACACGAGGTTGGAGACTGGCTCAGAACCGCTGCCCGCATGAAGTTAATTATTTGAAAGATAAAAACGGGCAGTGTTTGCGATGACGATGAAGCCTATTAGAACTAGGAATTTGAGATTTCGATCAATGCATAACAGCGCGGCAGGGGATCTTTGATGTCGGAGTTCTGCTGGCCTATTTCGCACAATGGACTCCAGTTGGCCAGCTTCGTCCTTACCGTCTCGTTAAACCGCCTGCGCATCTGCTTCTGCACGCAACCTTAAGTGCGCTTCCATAAGTCCTCCATTCTCCACGTAACGAACTATGAATGGCGATGCTTTGTTACAATTTCATCAGCTTCGAAAATGTGGGGAAAATGGCCGACTATAGAACCAGATGAGGTGATCGGATGCGCTCTGCTCCCGGTTGGTTCTGCCCGCCATGAGACCCAGTCTCTGGAAAACATAATTACTTCCATCGTTGTCTCCGTCAATCCCTTTGCTTAAACCCTTTACTCAAATATCTTGTCAGGCGACACCGGACAACAAACGATTCTAAACCATATTTTGTCACTCAGAACATTCGACACCATGCAGCTCGTCGTTTTCTTCCTCGATGCTCTCGTCACCTCCGTTGCCGCTCAATTCTGTGGCGTTGTTACCTCACCATCTCAGAGCTACATCGACTGCTTCTTGGAGCAGTTCCCCGTAATGGATTCTGAGTGTACCGCCATCGGCGGGACTGAGTCTGGTCACAGCAGAGAAGTCGGCAACCAGTTGTCTAAGTGTATCACATACTGCAACAATGTTCCCACTGGTAGCCATGATAAGAAAGGCTAGATCGCTGGGCGGTACAATATCCACCTCTACGTTGTCGACTCGTGCACCAGTTGCGGATACTGCGGCGGAAAATAAATCATCTGCCAGTCGAAACGAAGAGCTGCTGTTTTGGGAAGAAATTACTCGCCATGGAATATCTCTCAATTCACGTTCAATCTATCAAGGATGGGTTCTCGACAGGGTTTCGAAGGGGAGGAAAAGTTTGTCATGGCCGGGGTTCATGTCAGAGACGATGAGAGACACGACTGGAGTCTGATAGCGAAGCGGTTGTCTTGTGACGAAGCTGTCATACGCTAGCATTGATCTCAACTCTCGGGGCTTGTCGAACAAGATATGGTATAGCGGAGGGGTAGGCTTCACAGCACACTGTGCACTGTAGAACGGTAATGCTATCAAACGTCTCACTGAGCGGATCAATCACATGATAATAGCAATCACAAGCGCAAGCCTTTTGTGCAGTTTAATTCATAGTACAATACGCATCATCCAAAATCTCCGCAAGGGAAAACCCTCCACACAAGCTGACTGAGTGACACGCGTGCGAGCATGTCACATGTGGCATTAGCTGATGACTTTTCTTGGTTGAACCCTGACGTGGGAGTTCCGAGGCTTGACAAACCAGGCATTCTCGGTCGTCCATAAGCCACTGGCTGCCGCTGCAGTCCCTTGAAGTTGGTAGTCGTAGTCGAAGTCGAGAATGATTCTTGGAATCAACTCGGTTATTTCCAGAATCGAGACGTTCTTGCCCAGACATGTCCTTGACTGAAAAGCGTTGCTCGTCCTCTATGAGCCAACGCTCGGGACGGAACTGGCTGGCATCCTTGCCGTAGAGGCTCTTATTCTGGTGCTGCACCCAGCTGTTGACTCCGACAACGGACTAATGTCTTGCCTACTCCCGCGTTCTCTTTGGCATCCTTGGGCTCGGCCACAGACTTTCACTTTGGTGAAGTCCGTTCTTCGGTGATTCTCTGCTGGGTGATTTCAAGGATGTACATGATGCGGTTGGTGTTGATAAATGGCAGCATACGAGAGATACATAGGATGACATGGCGATGTAGAGAGGGGTAGATGCCGCCTAGGCTGGAGTAGATCTAGCTTTGGTCCAAGTTGTAGATGCACTTCCCGATGTCATCGCCACGATCAAGAAACCAAGTCGATTCCCGTAAGTGATGTATGCAACTGCGTCAGATGCAAAGCACTGGAGCCAGTGACCAATGTCAATTGGGGCTCCAGCTTTTGAAATTTCCATAAGACGTTGCGAAAACAGTTCTCCAGCTTCATCGAGATACGGCTCGTAGCTGATAAGGGATGTCATGGAGAAAGCATGGGCGTACAAGCGCCGAGTGCGCATGGCGTTGGCTGAAACGATCAGAAAGATATATCACAGATCTTCCCTTGCCTCGAACGTGGAATACCACTCAGACTTTGGAAATTGAGTTCCGTGGCCGTAGATGGTTTTCGATCCTTCGGCATCATTGATGCTGTAGCGGTTTGGACCGTATCGCACGACGGGGCCTAGGTAGAACCAGTCATTATGCGCCGGAGGAGTTTGTGACTAAAGATATGACCAAGCGCACTTACCATGATTCTCGCGGAGAGACGTTGACCTTTTCAAGATGACCTTGCTTTAGCCGTAAGAAGTACCAGGCGTCTGTGAAATGCGCCAAAAGAGGCCCAGATATCGATCGTAGAGGGGAACGTATCCACCGAAACAAGGATATGACTAGGCAAGAAAGTACACGTAGTGCGACGGCCGCAATGGCTAACAATCACTGGACGTGTATACTCTGCAGACGGGCAGAAAGACGAGACAACTTCTCGTGAAATTGATAGGCCTGCAACTGATTCGAGGTCTGTGTACCAGAGATTCTGTCACACATTGGATGGTGTGGCGTTATATAGTCGACCGACTGTTCTCGTAGCGTAACTTTCAATAGAGACGAGTACGCAAGTTCTGCAACACCAACATGGGTCGGCGAGTTTGTAAAGGAGTATGGTCCCGATTACTAACGGGCTCTTTGGTGATATACGAGTCATAGCGGCTACAGCAGGCGGAAGCAGAAAACACACCATCCTCGACACGAACTTCTTCGCACACACAGTCCGTCACAAAATCAACGTCGTCACCAGCCTAATAGACCTTCTGCTCGCCAAATGCACCCCCATTATCTCCAACTCCACAAGCGCCGAGTGCGAGAAGCTCGGTCCCAAGTACAAGATTGCTCTACACCTAGCCAAGCATGACTTCAAGAGGTTGCATTGCACGCACGCTAGAACGTATGCGGACAATGCTCAACCATAGTTAGCAGTAGAAAACGTCAGAATACCGATGGGCGCGGTGATAAGCTCAAACCCCTCCACGAGACAGCGAAAGCTGACGGCGGAGATGCATGTCCTCACTTTCTTAATGCAGGAGCGGGATGTAAGTGAAAGTCCGCATAGTCCAGAATCCTCAGAACACATCACCCGCGTCGTATATCAACATTGCATGAAGTTTCGACTTATGTCTTAATTTGATAAAAACGACTTTGACAACAATTGAGCTAAAGCAAGATTCTAAAGCCATCCAAAACTCCGCGCATCATCAGTCCCAAAGCTCTAGCCGATAACCTGCATCAGCATGCACTTCCGCCTTCAGCCAGGTACGTCCGAAATCCGCCGACATCGGAAGGGGGATTGAAAGCGGGCGTATGTACAGGGGTAAAACTATAACACGTACAGCTTGTTTTGAGCAGATCTTCGCTACAAATGCCTCGCATCCTATCTCACAGCCCCTTCTCTAAACAACAGGCGGGACGGCCAAGTTGTTGGGAATTCTTCCTTGGGAACCGCCAGCAATGTTCTTCGCAGGTACGTTCATCTGAGAACCCTTTGCCGCCGTCCTGTAAGCCTGGACATCGGCATCCGCCTTACTATACGAGTATCAGTAATATAGTCTTCCTTGGGTTTTGAGCCTCATGACTTACGGGTTGATGATCATGACCATGCCAAGCTGGCAGTGCATACCCTGAGCGCAGTACATGAGCATGGGCTCAGTGTTCTCAACCTGGACGTTGAAGGTGCCAACAGGGGAGCCATCAGTGACGCCTGGAATGAAGCCGCTGTGGACCGCCGTGGGCATTTGATCCTGCAAAGGCATGCACGGCGCTTGAGTGTTGGCGGCCTGGGTGGCGCTGTGGTTGCTGGGCCAGAATTGGAACTGGACAATGTCTCCGGGATTCGCCCTGACGACCTCGGGATAGAAGAGGAGCGACTTCTCACGGGTCGGGCTGCCAACAACGACGGGAATGACCTTAGGAGTTGGGGGAGCAGGAGCTGGCGGTGCCTGGCGTTCTACGAAGTGGTCAGCAGGGTCATAGGACGTTCATCTCATTGACTTGATAACGTACCCTCGATGGCCGCTGCCAGAGAAGCTCCAACGGCGGAGAGATAGACGACGAATGTGTTGAACCTCATGGTCACGAATTGCTGACTGTGAACTCGGCAGAGTCGACCTGAGCTTGGTTGAAAGGATGAACGCTTTTCACGACTTGAACCACGAGCACGCTTGGCCGGTTGATAAGGGATGGAGGAGGACCCTGAGATATTTAACCTACTGCCCCTAATGCTCTGCAGAATCTAAAACCCGAACCGCACTCGGGATAAAGCATCGCGTCAACCATCCGCTGACTAGGGAGAAGCTTTTCTCTGCTAACCTTTGGCGTTGGGCAAACCTCTCCCGATTATGAGACCGACTACCATCCCCCCAAATGGGATAGACACCATCGATTTCCTCGGTGTGTTGCTGAGATGAGCAGGGGTAGCAGCGGAAGCTCAGGGCAGCCATCAAGATCGGATGACCGAGCTATCCAATAGAACACGCCAAGTATCTCAAACATGGCATGTTTCGTTTGTTCGGGCGCACCACCAACCGAGAAGCCTTTGCTTAGAAATTGGAAAAACGTGCTGACATGGCACATTACTGAGAGGAGGTGGAGCGGTAGCTCTCTCCCTTTCGGAAGGGAGGGGGGAGGCAGCCAGTCAACAATCCGACTGACTGTGTCGTGTCGGCACGCCAAGACCAGACGACTCCAGGGGCAAAGCTGCGGAGAATAACTATGAACAACCGGTTTTGACTACTTAAAGTCCACCAAGTAGAGTGGAAGGCCGGGTGAAACGGTCATGGAGTCGTTTCGAACACTGAAGCGGGCGTTGGCCGCAAGCTGGCTTCATCAAGACCCTCCGAGCGCTCATGGGTCTTGGGAGGCGGGAGATCGGCACGGAGGGATCGTTCACCTGCACACCTTCATGGGCGATCCATACGCGCGGGAGAACATTTGGGGTCTTGACGTCAGCAGGGCTTTGCGCTGAGAGGACCCGACGGTCGATGTCGATGGGGTCGTGGACATGTCTTCATCGTGTCAAAAGATTACGACCATTCTCATCTAATTAGACCAGTACATCCTGAACACGAACGCCATCTAATATGCTTTCCGGGATATTGTTCTCTTCTGTACTAGAAGCCGACGCTTTATTTTTCCGTATCTCTGTCTACCTGGCCCTGTCGCTCTTCTTTCGGCATGCCCTTCTTGACACTCTTCCACTCGATGAAGGCGATGCCGATGACTGTCAAACACCCGAGGACGGCGGCGATGAGAAAACACGTTTTGAAGTGCCTTGTTGTAAGCCCTGATGATGCCTTCCACCGAATCCGGATAGATCTTGCGCATGGAGTCCGTCAGCCCCGATGCCCCCGCTTCGATGACCACCGCCGGAGTCACGTTGGGGACGTTTCGGTGGAGCTCGGAGACGAATCGTGAACTGAAAATGGTCTGGGCGACAGCCAGGAACACGGTGCCACCCAGGCTCTGCAAGAACACCAAGACCGAAGTAGCGAGCGCGATATCGCGCACCTTGAAGACCGTTTGGGCGGCTATGACGCACTGCTGGCCTCCCAGACCCACGCCTAATCCCATTAGGACCAGTGAAGCAGCCCTGACGCAATTGCAAGCACTTCGGGCAGTGTGAAACGACAAGTGATGGCAATGGTTACCAGAACGCGGTGCTGGTTTTCACGGTAAAAGAGTAGATCAAACCCCCGGCTATCGAGGGAGATGATGGACGAAGCGATGAGATAAGGGACGTAGTAGCCGATGTGACTCGTCTGATGATTTCTCAGCATGAGTTTCAACGTCGTCAAAACGCTGCATGGACTCACCAAAACCCCGGGCTCGATTGTTGCAACGGACATTGACGCCGATGACGCGAGTAAGTCGATGCCACTCTGGTGGGCCGAGTGGTTCTTGACAGCTTGTGACCAGATGGGGATGTTGATGGGGATGTAGTAGACGTCAATGAAAAGTAATGAGAATAACAGCAGTATCATCCAACAGGATCCGATCATTCGCCGTTGGGACATGATGCGAAGAGGGACTGTCGCCTTGTCGCCTTCACGGTATTGAACGAAGCCCCACAACAGGAAGCAAATACCGAAGATGCACCAGCACAGGCAGGATGATGCGCCAGTCGCTCCATGCGTACTCCGTGCCGCCCCATTGCAGCGCTAGGAGGAGGCAGATGACCCAAGGAATCAAGAAGAGCGTCCCAACCAAGTCAAAGTTGTCAAGGAATTCCTTGATACCTCTTGCCTTCTTCTCCGCTTGCTCCGGTAGCCGAAAAAAAAAATCAGAATGACGGCCAACTTCACGCCTCCCAAGGGCAGGTTGATCCAGAAACATCATCCTACAAACAGTCAGATAATTCATGATGGATTTTCTTTTCGAAGAAGGGTTCCACATACTCCATGTCGCTTCATCGACGAAAACACCACCGAGAGTGGGAGCAACGAGTTGCGAGACTCCTGCAGCTGCGCCGATTGCAGCTGTATAAGTGGGATGCTTGTGAAGGGGTACGCTCTTGGTGATGATCTAAGCCATCGTCAATAAGCATTCCGATGCGGTCGACTTTGCGTCGACTTACAATTAGAGTGCCGGTCATTAGTCCGGCCGCGCCTACCCCGGAAACCGCGCGGCCGATCAGGAAGACCCATTTGATGCTGTACTCGGCATAGAGCTTCCCGAACAGAAGTTGGAAGGAACATTGTGTGAAGAGGTAGCCTGAGCCGTACCATGCTACATCGTCCAGCGAGTTGAACTCCGATGTGATTTTAGGAATTGCAGTAGCCAAAATCGATCTATCCTGACGTGCCGAAAATTACTATCAGCGAATCAACAGCCTCAATGAAGCTGATTAGCAGCAGATGCAACCTTGACTTACCAGTCCAAAGCATAGAATGGCGAGGAACAAGCCAATGGTGATAGCTGCAAGGCTCGGGCCGTTGGGATAAGCTTCTATAGCCCCATCTTGGCTTTGAAGACTATGATCGGGTTCCCGGTTTTCCGACTTCTTCAAGCTCGTCCCTGGGGATGAGGTTGGATCGACTGACCTGATTCTGTCACTCTGCCGAGTCACCAAGTGACACTGAGGACTTACATGGTTTCGGTGGAAACGTGATCCGGCAGACGCCGTAAAATTGAGTTACACCAATTGAATTCGACGGAAGTGATATCAAACAACGTATGTGATGGATGCCAGGCAAACTCTCAGTGTGACTTGTTCGTAATTTCTCTTTTGAATGCAAGCTGCACTACAAAATCGACCATCATTTACTGATATTTCGTTCCGATGAACTTCGACTGCATCTCGACATCGGTCCGTACGGGGAATATCCCATCAGCGGGCGCTGATAATATGTGGGCTAATCCCCGGCTTGTGCTATGCAAAATGATCTGCAGTGAGTGGTTCCCGCAAACAATGTGCCTCGCAGTTGGGGCGGAGATTGTGTGATATAGATGGGATGTCTCTTCTATGCTATATGGGGTCTAAGGATATACCTTTTGTAAGGTATATGTATAACGGTCTTTCCCAATTGGGACCTCTGATAACTCCTTCCCCCACACGTCCAACCACATATTGGTACCCCCGCTGATAACCTTCTAAAAAAAACTAATAAAGCTATTTGTACTGCTACGCTAGGCCCAAAATTTGAATATCATTATACTATCCCCCGATATTAAAACCCCAAGCAATCTACTACTAATTTTATGTTTTGCGATTATGTTGAATGTTGATTGCAACTGTTATGCTCCGTGATTATAAGGTATTGATATAATTATGTGACTCACTATCTGCGTTTTTTCGCGCTCATAACTGATCCGGGTCCCCGTCAGCGCTTTATAGGAGTAGATGTAGCTGATGAGTTAACAGATAGATAATGGGATCCTTAAGACTCTAACTTAACTATCTCTATTAATACTATCTACTCCTTCACAAAGTCTTATTTACCTTAAGAAATATCACAACCTTCTAATAGAAATAACTCTTAAAGCTATCTTAACTTAATCTTTAGTTAATACTTAGCTAGAGCTAAGCTAATAGTATTATTAGCCTCCTTTTATATTCTACTCTTTTTAATCTCAGTAAGCTAGTAATCCACTCCCAATAATCTACTCTCAGAGATGTAATCATCATTATATTTATTATTAGTATATAGGTTCCAGCTAAATTTCTGAGGCGTTCCCAGAACCGCGTTATTATCATTAATAATAATAGGCTTATGTGGGTTCTTAGTATTACGTCCGGCGCCGGTCGATACCTTAAAGGCGGCTAACTCTCCATCCAATTTATCGTTATTCATATTGTTATATTCTCTTCCCATTAGAGCTGGGGCCTCCTTCTGAAGCATTTTAAATAGATTCTTATCAGTATTATCAGTTAGGCCTGATTTGGGAATAGGAGGTTTATTAGCAATATCCTTAGGCTTAACGGTCTGCTCCTATAAAAATACTATAGGCCTCTTTATAAATAGTCCCTAATATTAAACCTTATTAAGTAGGATAATATAAATAGGAATAACAAGTTCTAGGTTAATTAGCTTATTACATCCGATTACGTAGATAATAAAAATTATAGCTATTAACACTTATTATAAGTCTTTATGGGATCTAAATAAATTATTCTATTTTCCTTTTAACTATATAATCTAAATTACAAACGCCTATACAGTTATCTTAGTAATTATCTTATTAATTAAATTAATAGTAAGATTAATTTCCTAATAATTTAGGCTATTAGAGATACCTATTATAGTTCTAAAGATAGGTCTTTTAGCCTATATACTTAAGTCCTCAACTATATTAGTATTAAAAATACTAGCCTCAAGTCCCTTATTAGTAACTATACTAGTTACGTAAATTAACTAGTAATAGCTCTCCTCCTAATATTTATTATTATAATTATTAGTAATAATATTATCCTCCCCTCCTGTTGCATTCTTCTTAGTAGATATAGCTAACTTTCCCGCTGGGGATTATTATTTCACAATCTTTCCCGCTTTACCCTTTCTAGTATTTCCCTTACTAGAAAATATATTGGGCGGTATTAAATAGGCTCTAGGAGTCAAAAGTGGAGAACTAGATGTCGAAGATATAGTAATTAACTGTTCTTAATCAAAATTAGGTAGGTCCTACTTCTATCTTAAAATGCGAATGAGGGTAATATCATCTTTATAAGTCTAGGTTAGGCTCTTAGGTATATCTTGTTATTAGATTAAGGGAGATATAATAGGAATAGCAAATATTAACATAAAGCAAGATAGTAAAATAATGCTATCTAAAGTAGATAAGAATAATAAACTAATATTAATAATAAGTAAAATAGAAGGGAATAAGGAAGTAGTTAAGTAGGAGAGAGAGGGGAAGTAAAGATAAAAAAGAGGTAGTAAAGCGTACTGAGGATAGTAGTTATAAAGGTAGAAGGGTTTAAAAATTAAAAGGGGCATAAAGATTTTTCTTATATACCTATATTTTTCTAGTTTAAAAAGAAGGTGCAATAGTAATTATGGTCAAAAAAGAAGCGATCTACAAAATAAATTATTATCTTATAAGAGGAAGGAGCTTATCAGACTATAAATAGAAGGAGCAACTTAGTTAATCACCTAACTATATTAACGACATCCACATACTCCAGCTATTATTAGTTATAAGGTCATCAGTATTATCTCAATAACTATAAGAAAGGTAATATTAAGTTAGCACCTAACTATAGATTTCCTTATTATAGCAAGAATAGCTTTAGTTAATCCTAATATTAATTATATAGAATTAGGGATTTATCCAGTTATTTAATTTAGTGAGTAATATATCTAATGCAATATTTAATTACAAAAGGGCCTCTCCAATAAAGTTCAAACTTTAGAGGCTTTCTATCTTATACCAATATAACCAAGTTACTACATTTAAATAGGGTTATAACTTATTATTCATATTTTATTAATCTAGTAGCATTCTAAGTATCCCGCACTTCTATCACTACTCTTCTTTAATAATCCACAGTAGCAACATAAGCTATAGCAGCATTTACTAACTCCTCTAGTTCTAATAGCTCCATTATAGAGGCAGGCAATATTAGCTAAGTTATTATCTCACGACCTAGTAGGATCTCAGCCAGCAAGTATCCAATTATTAGTATCTATTATCTATTAATATCTCACAGCATATCGTCATAATATAGATCCCAGTCCCTAGATAGGAACTTTCCACTTAAGATTCATTTAGTAATAAGGTCCACAATTAAATAAATATATATTTCAATCATTACAATTAATTTATAGGATTTTGCATGTATAGGCACTACGCTAGTCCCACAACGTACTATTACTATCTTAAAGTCGATTAAGATAAATACCCTACTAGTATCCAAACATACTACTTACAGTAATATTTCAATTACAGTTATCCAGTCCTTAATATAAGGGATTACTTCCATTATAGTAGCAGTCTTAACTAGCTTACTCTAATAGAACTTACTTAAGTAATTAATCTAAACTAATAAGTATATCTTCCCTTAATTAGATATAAGTAACAGTCCTGAATAGTTAATCCTAATTAATTATAGGAGCTCTAATATTATTATTATTTAGTTAGGATGTAGTGGTTTATAGGGTTCCATACTAGCATAAAGCTAGTATCTATTAGTATACTTAATAACATTAAATAATATTGTTAGCTAAAAGAGAGTTATAGCTAGTTAACATCTTATTATATTTGGCCCGTAATGCCCAGTATTATTATACGCCTTTCAATAGGCCTCAGCAACTTTAGATTAGGTTAAGCAGCGCCGTTTTATCCCCTAGTATATATTATATAGAACGCCATTAACTAATATAAAAGATCTGTATTAGTTAGCTAATTAGTGATTGCAGTAGTTATTAAACTTTCCGCCTTAAGTTAGAAATATGATAATTTCTCTATACTACGGGTTATTAAGCTATTTTAATGAGGGGTTTAATTTTAATGAGGATTCCGCTATTTTCGTATTAGTAGCTGTTGCTGTACCCTCGACGGGGCCTATAGGGAGGTCAGGTAGGTTCTCTCCTCATTTAGTAAATAGGGCATCTATGCGAGTTCAGATCATCTCAGCCTGTCTCTTGTTGTCGGTACTTCTCTCTTTGAGAACCTATTGAGTAGTGCGGGTTAGATTATACGCAGATTTCAGGCTGGTTGATAATATCGCAGATATGCTTAACGCCTATTAGCGGAGCTTAGTATTATAAAGGCCTGTAATAAACTAATGGATTAATTCTTTTAGAACCGCTTTCTCCGGTATAATTAAAGTCGCATATCTATTGTTATCCTTATAACTAATTTGGTGTAATAGCGATAGAGCTTAGTTGTAGTATGTGAGTAGTGCCTCGGATGCCTCCTGCTTTAGTATATTGATGTTGTTAGTGTTAGTTTATGATTAATTATTTTTGTTAGGAACCTCTCCTTTAAGGCTTATTCTACTATTACTAGGTTTTATCAGATAGCTAGATCTTTAGTAGCTTATTCTATAATATTAGCTAAATGGGGGATACTATTAAGGTAGGTAGTAGCTACTCCCTTATATTATATATTAATAGTTCCTAGAACTTAAGATGCTAAAAGAGTATTAGGCTTATAGCCTACCTTCTAAAAGTCCCACTTTAGGCGTATTAATTATCTTAATGCTATAATAGAGCTATTAAATATGCTATAAGTAAGAGTAGGGAGGAGTAGGTCTACTATAGGTTAGTCCTTAGGGGGGGTTATATTATTTAATATCTTAGATAATACTTAATCTAGCGATAATAATAATAAGTTCTAATTAGATTATAAGTAATATGCCCTTAATAGTAATAATAGATTATTAATACTATTCTCGTTGTGATGTGTCGTTGTGGATAGTTGTCGTGGTGGCCTTGTCGGGGATGTTTGACTCTGGTTCTACTGATAGGCGTTGGGGTATCTATTAATAAGAAATAGCTGTCTATTAGCTAGGATAGCAAATCGTTTACTAGTTGTGATAGTAGAACCTGGAGCTGAGAGAAATCTGAATTGCGGTGTTGTTAGGTTGGATCTACTATCCGTGATATCTTGTTCGCTGATGTTAGAGCGGGGAGCGACGTCTGAGCTTGTTGGAGATTCCAGCTTGGGCAACGGATGTCTCACAATAACAGTATAGGCTCAGGTCGATCAGGGGACAACTGTAACCGAGTCAAGAGAATCGGATTGATTATTAGAAGGGGTGGGTATAGAAGAATATCATCAGGATAGGTGGGATGTAGTCGACTAGATGTCGTCGAATGCTGCGGCAACGTCCACACCGGCCTCCTGCCAAGATGTGTCGGCCAGAACTCAATAACGCTGATTCTTGGTTTACCTCTCAACGTTACACTGACGTCGATCTCGCTTTACCTCGGAGTGGGAGCCAAACAATGTGCCTCGCAGTTGGGGCGGAGATTGTGTGATGTAGATGGGATGTCTCTTCCATGCTATATGGGGTCTAAGGATGTACCTTTTGTAAGGTACATGTACAACGGTCTTTCCCAATTGGGACCTCCGATGACTCCTTCCCCCACACCCGCACCTTAATCAGCCCAGCGATCCTTAAAGCTTGACTGGGTGACATCCTGGATGCAGCTGAATCTCCGATAATAGTACCCCTGTTCACAAAACTGCTGCATTGGACGGGTAGCACGGACTGAACAAGGACACAGGGAAGCAGAACGGATGTCGGAGCGCAAGATAGCATCCGACTCCGTGTCGGCCGCCTGTCGACCGTCCAATCAAACCCAGCAATCTCCAACCGATCAACGGCTTACGGGACTTAAGACTGGCACCGGTCCGCGGTCGTTCATCCGTTCTCACTACTAACACTGTCATTCCGGGTTCGCTCCAATCTTGTCGTTCAACGCCATCCATCGAAACAAGCCAACGACAGCCGACCGTGATAATTTGATTGAGAGTGACTCTTGAAAAACCAAGATGAAAACCCCTTCTCCGGAGCACAAAGACGGCAGCCCAGAGTTCGCTGCAAACGCGAAAAAGCTCCGGGCTTGCAGCAATTGCGCGCGCCTCAAGATCAGATGCAGGTGGCCACCGGCTACGGAACATGGCGAACCAACCGACTGCACAAGGTAAAGAAGACACCGCTAATCCCGTCTCAGACATGCCAAGGATGAGCGTCAGCTAAGCGTGACCAGATGTTCCCGTATGAGTATTCGATGTCGGGTACCGGAGCCAGTTCCTAGAAAGAAACGTGGGAAGTCCAGGTAAGTCTTTCACGAAAGTCCTCAACGACCAATATGCTGTTTCTCTGTGATGAAGTTCCCCGGCAAAAAGTCCCATGCAACATGCGGTTCAGCGTGAGAGGTCGAAACTGAGCCTCTGTCTAGTCGTGTCACTGAATTGGAAAAGAAAATCGACGGCCTGGTCAACCTCTTTCAGCACCAGCAGCAAGCTCGACATCAAGAAGCTCAAGTTCCAACTTCACCCACGACCAACGTATCTAACAATGAAGAGCACCAATCGCGCCAAATGCTGCCCTGTCCCGGGGTTTCTGTGCCCCTACCGCTTCCTGATACCGACGCTTCCTCGAGCGCCATGAGCCCCGACCCGCACTGCAACACGGTTCCCACCCCAGATGTCGGACCGTCGAACACTCTGCAGCTGGTCCCTGGATTCTGTCTTACTATGGAACAAGCCGACGAATACCTGGACATCTACCGAACCCGAATGGTTCCTCATTTCCCCTTTGTGCCTATCGACCCTAGTGTCACGGCGAGCAAGCTCCACCGGGAGAAAAGGTTCCTCTTTTGGTGCATAATGCAGGCTCTGGCACCTCAGACCGCCGTCGTTCAGAAGGAAGTCGATGAATGGATTCGTCAACATGCAGCGGTGCACATTATCGTCAACCGGGAGAGGAAATTGGAACTTCTTCAGGGGCTTCTGCTTTATATTGCCTGTTTTGCTTGGTTCGTTGTCTCTCGCCCAAGTTGCTCTTTGATCAGCAGACTTACCTTATTCTTCAATATCAGGGGTGATATTCATATTCATCTTGGCATGAGCGCCAACGGTCTACTCCAACTCGCGATCGGACTAGTCATGGACATGAGCATCAATAATCTTGCCGGGCCATTGGCATGGATGCCGAAACCCATGATGGCTGATGCGTGGGCCGTTGTTACTCGATGCAAGCAGTTCGAGACACCGAAACAAAACTTGGAAGAACAGAGAGCAATCTTGGGAGGCTACTTTTTAGCATCGAGGTAAGCAACTTCCATCGCAAATGAAGTTGTTTTGCTAACGTGGTTCCGTCGAGTGTCGCTATCTCAATGCGAAGGTGTCCTCAGATCCAGTGGACAGCACACATTGCCCAATGCTGCAGAAGTATCCGAGGAGCCCAGGAACTCAAAACCGACATTAATCTGCTTGCACTCGTGAAAATGCAGCATGTCGCTGACCGCATCCGATCTGCCTTCCCGATATACGATAGAGACGAAGAGGCGCCTGTCCCCGAGTTCAAAGAGCACTACACCATGGTTATCGCGTCTCTGCGTAAAGAGGTTGAGGCTATGGCGGCTGAAGAGCCTGCAATCACCAAGGAAAATCGTAAGTGAGCCATCGCGAATCTGAAATACTGTCTGAAGTCTGACCATTTTTAGCGAGTATCTGGTGCCATTACATGACCCTCCTGGTCAGAGTCTATGAGCCGGCGATAGGGATGCGTGGCATCAACCCGACTGACATGCCCCCGGTTGCTCAACCATACAGCAGAACCGCAGCACTATGGAATTGTCTACAGTGTGTGAGCGACGCCATGAACGCTCTCGTTTCCATTCCTGCGGAGACATATGCATATCTCCCTTTCACCCTGGTGTCGAGCACGGCTTTCGTCATAATGGCAGCCAACCGACTTCTGCTTGAGGATGGACAGCCTGACTGGGACGTGACGGTCTCTCGGCAGAAGCTGGACCACGCAGAAAATACGCGTCTGATTGCGGAGAAGTTCGAAGAAGCGGACAACGTTGCTCTGATTGTTGGGCAGAAGAGGCGTCTGTTTGAGGATAACACCTCTAGATGGGCAAACTACGCATATCGGGCCAGGTGGATGCGGCAGTGGTATTTGAGCAAGCTATCGCCGCCAACAAGAGAACCTTCGGCGGAGCAGCCCTCTGCCGCCACAGAAGGATTGATGCACGAGACTACCATGACGTGGATGGACGACTTTACCATGGATAAGTCCATGTGGGGGCAAATGCTGGTTGACTTTGATTTTGTCATTAACCCGATGGCTGGTATGATATGGACAAATGACAGCATGGCAATACCAAACAATGATACCCTAATAGCAGATGGAAATCAACTCAGTTAGGCTTGCCAACTCAAATGACTAGATGAAGTTGAATAATAAGTGTGCACAGAAATCCCTCGTATTATTTGTTAAATGGGCCATATATGATTGAGACTACCCAGGGCACGCTACACTGGGACCAGTAGTGGTGGTGGTGGTATTGTTTAATCGCCGGGACGTCCTCATATGAGGCAAAGAGCGCCTGCGTGAAGAGTATACTATAAAGCTAGTGAAATATACCTAGAGAGAGAAAATATAATACAAAATTTTAAAAGAAAGAGAGTAAACAAGTAGTTAACGTGACGTAATTAAATGCCTTCTCCTTTTCGCCTTCCGTCTTGTTTTCCCCCTCTCTACGCTTCCCCTCCTCCTCCGATATACACCGTAAATATGAGTGTCCATACGTTGTAATCAAGATCTAGTGGCCCTGCATAAGCACCATGACCGAAGTCATGGCAACGCTGTAGGGTCACTGGTACCAATAGGCCATCATGGCCGCTTAGTGAAAACGAGCGGACACTCATCCTGAGCATGGTTAGCAAAGGTCTGCATGTATGTTGTATAGAAGCACGAATAACTTACCATGGGAAACAAACTCGCAAACACCTTGATCTCCTCGGATCTCTCTGTGGCGTGATGCTCCCAATTGAGCTCCAACGCCGCCTTGCCAATCATGCCAGCCATAGACAGCGGCACGTATCTCTTTGCTAGACAGTCATGTGGCCCGGATCCAAACACCAACCAGTTCTTCGTCTTGGACTCCGCATTACCAGTAACCCAGCGGTCTGGATCGAAGTGGTCAGGATTCGGGTACACATTCGGGTCGTGCAAAGCTGGGTAGCATGAGGGAATAATCATGGATCCCTTTGGAACGGTGTAGGTCGGCGTGACTGGAAAGTCTCTGGTGGCAAGGTAAGGAACGAAGATAACCGGAGGTCTGTGACGGAGAAGCTCTTTGATAACTGCAGTCGTATAGGTGAGAGACTCCAACATGGGCAGATCGAAGGGCTTGTTCTTGTCGCCGTTCCGTGCAGCCAGGTTTTCTTCTCTCAAACGGGTGAGAACGTCAGGTCGCTGGGCGAGGATCTGGAATAACCACGTTGTCGCGCTGCTGGAGGCATCTTGAGATGCAAAAAGAAAGGTGAAGAGGGTTTCTCCAATTTCCTCGTTGGTGAACTGGCGGATGACGTTAGTCGGCTTCTCGACGTTGGTCTCGCCTGCTGCAATCCTCTGACGGTATCGCTCGGATTCCATCATATGGAGGACCCAGTGATCCACGACGCATTTGGGCTCAGCCCCGATGGCCATGTTCGCTTTGCACGCAGCTGCGCACTTCGCGAACTCGACATGAACAGCGTCGGCTACGCGTTTGCCACGCCAGACCTTCGAGAACGGTATGTAAATCGACAGGGGAATGTTGACGAGCTCGAGAGCTGCGGTGGCGAGGTAGAAATCGCCGGCTATCTTCTTGACGGCGTCCTGGGAGATGTAGTCGCCGAAGAAAGTACGACACGAGAGCGCACAGTTGATCTCGCGGAACCAACCCATGAACTTCGTCGGTCTTCTGCCATTGAACTCGCTCGCAGCTACAACCTTTTGAAAGTAGTCGGCCAGCACCTTCTCTTGGATCGGCAGGTAGGTTGCCATGGCCATGTTGGTAAATAAGGGGGTTAAGCCTCTTCGGTACTCGGCATGGTCTTTGCCTTGGAGGAACACCCAAGCCTTGTGACCGATGATGTCCTTCGCGACCGGCACCAGACAAGGTTCGGCGTACTTTGGAGATTTAAAGACCTTGTGAGCAAGGTCTCGGTCGGAAGCGAGCACGACAAATCTGTTGTGTTATTGGTAACCGAGAGACTTCGGTGCCGTGGCAGGGCAAGATCAGTGGCCTCATGAACGTACTTGTGGAAGATAGAAACACAGCTAAGAGGTCCGCTCGCCCATTGGGCAAGGTAAGCATCAAATTTCGGGTGGATGGCTTGTAGGAAAGGGCCCATGATCGGAATCTTGAAAGTCGGTCCAGCGATGGAGCCCTTGCGCTTGAGATACATTACTAGGCCAGATCAGCTCAGGGTCTCTCCTCAAACAACTCGGTCATTACCTACTTTGGTCGTAAACCAGCGCTCCGAGCAAAATGGTGACGATATACTGCCATGTTGACAATCCCACCAGGATGCTAGGCAAGATACCCTTCAATTGTGAAGCTGTGGGATGCCATGTTTGATTCAACACGGACTGAGTCGTCGAGCTGTGGATGATTTCAGCAGCCATGTCAATATCAGACCGAGACTTTGTTGACGAAAACGAGGGATTCTCAAGTCCAAAGACAGAAAGGAGCACCCCACGTCCTCTTGAATGGTTGAGAGGCCTTGTCTAACGAGCAGGCCGGTCATGCCCCGCTTCATTGGATTGCCAGGATGTGTGCCTCCAAATATCTATGTTCAGCTAAGCAGGAAGCTAATGAGACCATCTCAGTGCTCATTCTGCTTGCCAGTTTCTGAATGAACCCATCACTAATGATACGACACATGAACCAAGACGGTGCCAATAAATGGCGATTTGGTAACCACTTTTATGGCAATGACCAATCATATTAGAGTTTCTCGATACCTATTGCCAATCTTATATCCAATTCCCAATCAAACCCGTCCTTTTTCGCCGTGGGCGCTCGAGCCTGCGGATTCTCAATCTTCCGATTCCTCATCAGATCGTCCCTGGTTCATGCACGTTGTCTAAACAGGCTTAGTCTCCGAAATTCGTGCAGACAACTACGCCGGCTGAGACAGCCAGCGGAGTCTAGTCCTCTTTCGGAAGAAGGGCTTGATGGGGATCCGAACGTATTCTGGCTCGATAGCCAGGCCATCTCCACCAAACACTCTTCCTCCTTTACTCGACACCAAAGCCATACCATCATTCTCTCCCAGGGACGATGCGCCACACTCTCCGTCGGTCGTGTGATACTTGCGCCAGATCAAAACACAGCTGCGATCTCCGCACACCGCGCTGCTCTCGCTGCGTCAAGCGCAAAATCCTCTGCATATACGCGAACGAACCCTTGACGGCACCGCAGCCGCCGGCTGGACCGGGGCCGGAGAGTGCCGGTTCCGCGAGACAGCACCCGGGATCTGGCGCTTTGACCAGCTACACTTTCGGAGCCGTTGATCCCTTCGATTCGTATCCTCAGACGAGACTCCCCAGAGAGCACGTTCAACGGCTCATTCATAGCTGTACGTAGCTTTGCGCTGTGCATCTCCGTGAGCTGCTAAGACGTGTCATCATGGCTTACCAACTTAGTCCTCCACAAGATTGCATTTCAGTACTACCCACTAGATCTCAACGCGACCTCAAATCCATTCCTTGTGTCTTGGTGGCCGCTTGCACTTGGTGATCCGGCGCTGTTCCACGTCTCGCTTCAGACAGCATGTCTCGATGAGGAGCTGTTCGCACAAAATGGCTTCCAGGCATCAGAAATATTGATGGCGGATTCGGTTGCCTTGCTTCTTCGCAAGGTCCAAGACACTTCCTTAGCCGTGCAAGATGGAACCATGAACTCTGTCATCACTTTGGCTGCGATCGAGGTGAGTTTTCACCAGAGTGCACCCTTTGTCATGTAACCCTCAGGGGTCAATGAGCTGAAACTCAGCGTAACCTCAGTTCGGTAAAGGCAATATTGAGGCCAGCGAAATGCATGTCGAGGGAGTGGCAAGACTGGTCAACCTGCGAGGCGGTATCAACTCAGTAAGGCAAACAAGTCCACTCACGGCTAGGATGGTGAGCTGGTAAGTAATGCCCCCGTATGTCCAAGAAAGCGTCATTTACGTGTATCAAAGGGTCTCGATGATTGTTAAAGGCCATCCTCAGTTCGAAACCCAGGATGACGACGGCATTGGGCACGGCATACCCCCTATTCCCGAGTGGCAAATGGAGCCAGGTAAATTCGACGAAGAATTGTTCGATCTTACCAACCTAGACGTCGATCATGCTGTATGCAACGTTTTCGTTCGTCTCCGTAACGTCTTTCGACGAGTACGGCGAATACCATTTTCAACGACGAGGCTTCATGATTTAACCTGTTTCGTGATCCACCGACTTCTACTTTCTGCGCCACATCAGACGGAGAGTCACTCAACATCCACTACGGAGTGCTTGCGGTACGCCATGATTCTCTACCTGTTCAACGTACATGGGCCTACATACTACTCCCATGCGGTAATTTTGAACAGCATCGTTACCATCTTTATGGAGAGGCTCGAAGAGTTGCAGTCTACGCCTCGAGTATCCAGCTCCCTCGACGTCTGGCTTTACGCAATAGGACTGGTATCATCTGCAGGCACGCCTCATTATCAGTGGTTTACCGAAAGAGCGTGGATGATCGCTGCGTCTACAAGCCTAGATAACTGGGGTGACGCATTCACTCACATCAGGAGAGTCTTATGGCTGGAGATGCCACAGGGCGAGGGCATCTTCCGCTCACACTGGGACGCTATTCTTAGCCCGGTAAGTGGGCTGGATTCGCCGCAGAGATTCGTGGGCTCCGTCTCCCCGAGGAGTCCGATCACTGCGGGCTTTCGCTGATAGCATATCGGCATTAACTGGCAGTGGTTCTAGCCTGTGTCCATAGCCCGCCCTCCTTGGCATCAGCGAGTCAAGGTAGTCTTAATGTTCAACGTAAACATGGCATGGTCGTCTTAGTGCAACGTGGCTTCATATGCTTGGGCTTTTGTGCGAGATGGGCGGAGTGCTCAAACTTACAGGAATTACATCAAATTGTCGCAATGGCGCTTTTTACCACCCTTCGAACTTTAGGAATTTGTTTTAGGTTGCGATCCATTTGCGACGTGAATCTTCCATGAATTGAGACATTCTGCTCGGAAATGTCCCGATTCTAAGCCACTGTGCAAGCCACGATAACTGGCCCGCCCTCGCATAAGTCTGATCGTCGTGGCTCCTTCCTCCGGTGCCGTTGGCATAGATGTGACTGAGGTATATTCTGGGATTTCCCATCAGAGTGGCCTGCAGTAAACAGTGAAAGGTCCCATGGACCAGCGCTACTCGATTGCAACAGAGAAGTTGGCCAAGTCTCTAGGAAACAGGAGAGGGTGTTGTGTCTAGCTCCACGTCTGGAAGGCGAACTATTGTTAAAGTATGCGTATGGAATGAGTCCTATTACAGGTGGTACCTATTGCTGGTAGCTTTATGTACAAAATTGATACGACATGTCATAGCAGCAAACGTTCACACCGGAGCTCGCGCGCTTTGTACCCAGACAGGACGTGCGTCTTGCCAAAGCCGATCTGTCAGAGGGCCCCTTTTATGTGAGAAGTCGGGCCGGTGGGGGAGAAACGTGCTGCGCTAGATCTCACGAAAGCAGCGAAGTCAAGGAGATATTGGCGATGGATCTCAGATTGAAGTTGCAGGCTTGGGAGGTACTCGGCTTGAGACGTTTGAGGCTGTGGTGCTCGGGATAGTAGGACACTGATGATCGGCATCCCGTGTTGACTTGAGCGGTATTGGAGCGTCATGATTCGTGACGGCATTGGTGAGTGAAATTATCGTGATCTTGTCTCTGCACGTGCATGCACATGAGTGCGCTCATATTAAATAGGGACAAGCGCTCGCCTTGGTGTTGCCTGCAAACTCTCCCCGCATCAACGTTTCATCCCGCCGGTCCGGCAAATCCCGCGCGGGTTGTGGGCATCTCTAGTGGGTCCCCATCCATTGTAAAGTTTTATTTCAACTCCTGCCTTACCCCATGAAAAATAACTTAGGAGACGAAAACCCTTGGTTTAATTAGAGACGTACTGCGCTCGTCAGCTGTAGGTCAATGACTTGATCATACCGCGCGGCAGACGCACCAGCCACGCGAAATCTCCAGGACCTAGACAATCGTCCAGGATTTCTCTAAATGGCTGCTACCATGAAACCAGCGTGATCTCTGTACGGAAAATCTCTAGTGTTTGGCAGCAAGGCGAGAGGATTTGAATAGTCTCGGAACTCCACCTTCAGCCGGTGAGCTTGCGGGGCCGGCCTTAAACAACGAGCCCAGCGTCATCACGACTTCCAGCAACATCATTGGACACATGGCATGTGGCAGATGCAGGTTCGTCAATAGAGATCTTGGCTGCTCCACTACATCAAGGGTTCATATCTCTGATGCGGTCTGAGAGTGTGCACCCGCACCCGCACCCGCACCCGCCAGGGCGTCTCGTATGATGGATGTGGTCTCGGGCTGGTGGACGACTTCGCGTTGACAGTTGAAGCTAGCCTCACACTTTTCCAACTTTGAGGAAATTGGCAGAATTGAAATAGAAGCTGTTTGCCAAGTGATCATGTGCAGAGCGATGTTCTGAGGGCACTCACTCATGAGCGCGCAATTTCCCGTCAATACATGCCGACGCCAGGGTCCCCACCGCCGGAAACCCCCTCGTCCCCCACTCCCTCCGGCAGCCACTGAATTAAGGTTGCATGGATGCGACCGATGTGGATCTCCTGGGGAACCCGGGGTAGCGCCAGTACAACGATACTTGGTCTACTAGTCTATCAAATGTTTCTTGGAGAAGGAGAGCAATCTGATTCAAAAGGGCGACTCAGACGTGAAACTTACAATATCAGACCACAAAAGTTCACTCCTCGAACTGCCTCGACGAACTTTCTCGTGATCTTTGACCGTTATCAAAGCTGCTATCGTCGTGATACCGCCGATAACGAACTGAGTAACCAAAACGATGTCGGGCTGGAAGTATGCCTTTTCATTAAGCAAACAGGAGGTGACAGAGGCGACACCACCTGGGACGGTGAAGTTGATGTGTGAGTTGCTTGTCTAAAGCAGGAAGCTATCCCAAACTTCTCCTCGATCCTCGACGCGAGATGTTGATGATTATTGCATTACTTTCCGATCATAAAACATTTCCAAGCATCAAATCAAATTACGATGACTGACCCCTTATCAGACGAGGATGAATCTACGAGCGCCTCTCCAAGATCGTCAGCCTCCCTCATTCGATTCCCTCAACCATCAAAAGACCCAGCCGATCCTCTCGGCTGGCCAGCATGGCGCAAGTTCGGGCTTCTTTTAACCGTCGGATTGTACTCCTTCGCTGGAAACTTCACGAGCGCCAGCATTGCACCAGCCCTTCAACTCTGGTCCCAGACATTCCCTACCCAGATCAGACCGTTCAGCGACTTGACCTACTTCATCGCCGTACGTCTTGACTCTTCCTGACGAGGCGGGACGTTTTGAATGATTACGCTTAATCCTCTATATAGATCAGCACTTTGTTCCTAGGCGCCTCCAACATTTGGTGGGTTCCTTTGTCGAACATCATTGGTCGACGACCCGTTTTGCTCATGTCAACTGTTCTAATGACTGTCTGTACCATCTGGTGCGCAGTCGGAACTTCCTACAACTCTATCCTTGCTGCAAGAGTCTTCCAGGCGATTGGGGGCGGAGCTTCTGAGACTGTTGCTCCTGCTTTGATAGGTGAGGTGTTCTTCGTAGATGAACGCGGCAGAGCCATGGTAGGTTTTGAATCCATCAACTAACTGTCAGAGTCAACATCAGCTAAGACCCTGATGTCAACAAGGCCGTTTATACGGTATTTCTAGCAGGCGGCCCCTTGATCGGGGGCATCGCTGGCGTATATATCGGGATTCAGCTTGGTTGGACTTACATCTTTTGGTTCGGCGTCGCAGTGTCTGCAGCTTGCGTTGTCGGAGTATTCTTCTTCATCCCGGAGACGCTGTACGACAGAGTCCTCTCGGGTTCTGATCCTTCACTGATGCTGACTATCGATGAAAAGGGAATAGACAGCCACGTGGAGGACGCACGAAGCCAAGCTACGAGTTACAGACCATACACTTTTGCCAGGTCTCTAGGCTTCACTCACTACCGAGGAGGGGTGGTTCGCAACTTGATCGCACCGTGGCGGACCCTAGGCCTCCCAGGGACTTGGGTGGTCATGTTCCACTACGCAGGACTCGTCGGCGGCATCGTCACCATTTCCACCATCGGACCTCAGCTCATGGCTGCACCCCCTTACCTGTGGGGCGCAAACGTCGGTCTCATCAACATTGGTGGCATTATCGGCGCTATGCTCGGCGTTTTGTACACCTACCTCCTTTCGGATGCCCGCCTGAAGAAGACGGTGAAAATTCAGGGTGGATTAGCGGAACCCGAGAGCAGACTTCTGACCATGTTTCCAGCGCTCATCATCGCTACCGGCGGCTTCTTTACCTTTGGCTTTGTGGCCCAGTACCCCTCGAAATATGGATGGGTGGGCTTGTGCTTTGGATACGCAATGGTCGCCTTTGGCCTCATGCAGGTTCCTTCCATCGGCTTCAATTATGTGAGTTGTCTCTCACCTTTCATCTGTGACTCTGAGTTGCTGACCGTATTTATTTGCAGCTGATCGACTCATACGGCCGACTGTCCGGTGATTGTTTCGTCATCGTCACGATTATGCGGGCCATCATTGCCTTCGCTTGGACTTTCTTCGTGTCCCATTGGGTTGAGGAGAAGGGGCCGGCGGAACCTTTCGGGGTCTTCGGCATGTTGATGGCAATTTTCTCTCTGCTCACAGTTCCGTTGTGGCTCTACGGAAAGCGGACGAGAATCGCAACAAGAGTGCTGGTTGAAAGAACCTGAAATCCGTGTTCGCTCACGAGCAGTGTACACACTTGCATATCAACCATTTTGGAAAACTCGATTTGGTTGCTGTCCATAACTGGAAGCGGAAAGCTTCATAACCACTGTTTCACATCTGATGCTTCACTGCCAACACCACAGCCAATTTTCCCAAGTCTGTGTTTGAATGTTTCTTTTCGTGACAACGGGTCTGCCACCAGCCTCCCCAAGCCGGCACAAAAAGAACGCACGCTTCCCTCGCCTCTGCCCTTTCGACGTCTTCGTCTACACTCGGCGTCTTTTTCCAAGACCTGATTCTGTCTTTCAATGCAACGAGGCTTCTATTCATCATGCCTATCGATGCTCTTTCCATGATTTGCGTAGAACCCTAATCCATCCGCAATAAAACTAAACGCCACGTACATAGTGCAGGCACGTGAAGGAGAAAACTACGCGGGCATTTGTTTACCGAAGAGAGTGGCATCGGATTCGGACTTTTTGATTCTGAACTTGCTTCATTTGAACTAGTCAGGAAGGGCACTTATCTGCATTTGATTTGTACAGCTGCTTTTCAAGTGCCTCTGCAAAAGTCGGTTCATTCTTCACGGCACCATAGGGAGTCTTATTGAGACAAAGCCTCCGATTCAATCATTATGGCCGTGGAGTTAGAGACTGAGGGTAGAACGTAACTTTCCTGACCAGCTCACCACTTCGCTGTCTTATCCGTTTTGCGTTTGCCGCTTTTAATCAATTGCTCCAACTCAAGACACAAGTAATAACATGGAATCCATGTGCATGCCGCCCAATTGCCTCTGGTAAATAGAAAGCCTGGAGTAATGTCCCACACCCACTTTTGGCCACCCCATTTTTTGATGCCCTCACATTAATACATATCAACTTCAACCGCTTTTTATATATATTATAATGCTATAACGATGTAACTTTCGCTATTACTGGGGTTTTTAGACTTGCTAGATTTATTCATGCTATTTTTAAGTTCGCCCGCCTCGATTTAAGCCCTCTAAATAGCCTCAATATTAGTAAACTTCGAATTTGGGCTTATTTTAACCTTCTTATGTTTCCTAGCCCTACTAGTATTAACCTCTGCTTATAGTGCCTCAATCTTTCGCTAGGCTACTACTAATTAATATGCTTTCTTATTAAAGCCCTTCTAAACCTTCTGAAAAAGTAGGCGCTATATATACTTATTGTTATCTAGCTTACTAAATAAGCTAAACTAATCCTAAAGCTTATCACTCTTCTTAGGGGTTAACTAAGGGAATATTAATATATCTACTGCCTATATTTTGCTTGCTTTGCTATTAGAGAGCCCTTTATAAACCCAAATAGCTAATTTAGTAGGAGTTAATATATTCTTAAGTAGTGAGGCATTTTTAGGGTGGCCAAATGTGGGGGGTGGCCAAAAGTGGGTGTGGGACGTTAGTAAGTAAGTGCCATAGTATTACAGTCAGCTATCCGACAGTAGGGTTCCACTAACAGAAGCTGAGGGATAATGCTAGGTTAATAGTATAGTCTTACTATACTATATTACTAATAGAATCTTGGGGTTCCAGGAGTATAGTGATCAGTCATAGTCCTCATAAGGGGGTTGCAGTATAAGATGAAGCTGAGAGTACCTATTGGGGTAATCACAAAGTTAATTACTAAAGAGCTATAGAAGTCTATTCTTAGGAGTCCCAAGTCTATACTATATATAAGTTCTAAATAGTCCTTTTCACCCTTATTACTAATTACTAATTAGGTACTAGTAATCGCTTAGTAACTATAGGTAAGCGCTTAGTAGTTGCAGGTAAGCGCTCAGTAGTTCTTACTATACGCTTAGTCTTATCTTATTATTACGTAACTTATACTATAGTTCTTCTATACTATGAGTATCCTAACGTTCCTATGATCCTATAGTATAAATATCCTGCTCTAGCTATCTAATGCCTAAGTAGTTTAGTTAGTTATTATCCTTATATAACGGGTTATAATATCAGGTCTCCCTTCTAAAGGTCTTATCCTCAAGACCTAATATAAGTAGGTCGTTAGTCCTAAGTTGGGGACCTATTAATTATGCATCCTAATTTACTTATAATACTAATACTATATCAGGTTGTGTTCCTAAAAATCCTATAATCTCCACGCTTTATTATTATTATTATTCTTTAAATATCGCGGAGAACGGTTTTAAAGTCATACCTTACTATTATTATTATTCTAAGGGCCTGCGTTATAAGATATTACTTAGGTCCTTAGTTTATAGTAAGTATATCGCTATTAGCAGCACCCGTCATTCATATAATACTTCTAATAATACGATCTATTAATATTTACAGTATCTTTTATTTATTATTCCATTACCAATTTATTTTCACAGTAGAACGCCTGATAGTTAAGTCTCAGCGTCTAGATAATAAAGAGGAGGAGATAGAGGAATTATTTTAAAGGAGAATAGAAGCGCTGCAGAAGGCGCAGGCTGAAGTAAATAAGATGCTTGCGAAGCTAGATTGCATTTATAAGGCTAAGAGGATAGTTTTTAAGAAGGGTTATAAAGAGATTTCTATAGTAGCTACAGAGGATAAAGGGTTAGGGAGTTCTTCTATCAAGCTTCCTTTAGTCTATAAAGCGCAGTTAATAGGGGGTTTTAGTATAGTAGATTTAGATATAGTCCTAGGGGATTAGAATCCTAGCATCCCGAACTTTTTATTAGGTGAGGCGTCCTAGTTCGCTAGCATCCCTAGTTATATAAATAGGTTAGAATCTCGCAGCTAGTCTTATTATAGTAGTCTAATTATTAGTTAGGGTTAAATAAATTAGGTCTTATTTCTACATGTTTCCTTAGGTATAGATGCTATTTGTGGTTTATTTGTTTTTTATTATTCCCAATATATGCGGAGTTAATCTTATACATATTTGAGGTTTATAGTTAGTTCCTATATATTATCCTTATATCTATAACCTTTCTATTTAATAAGGTATTAGGTTTTATTTTTGTTTTTAATATAGTTAATAATTTATTTGATTTTATATTCTAGTTTATTTCATTCCATAATAATAAGGTCGTTTATTTATAATTCTTATAGTACTAGTTTGAGAAGTGAAATATAAAAGATTAAATAGCACTTTATAGTATCTAGTAGTAAGAGTTTATAGCTAACGTCTAATAGTTTTTTATCAGTTTGAAATAGTCTAAGTTTTTTGTAGTCCAATTTGTTGCTTAGTTATTTGGTTTTAATGTTTTATCGGGTGAGGTAGACGCTATCTCCCTCCTTTAGAGTTGGTCCCTCAACTCTTTTCTTATTAGCATATTTGCACATCTATTTGCATATAAATTTGAGGTCCTTAGGAAGGTTTTATTGGATTTCCCGAATTCTCCTAATATCTGCTACAGCTTTAAGTGCTGCTAGGCCCTATTGCAGTTTTCTATATACAGTAGGGTTAAATCTATAATTAAGATAGAATAGTGATTCTTTTATACTTTCTCCTACTATACTATTATAAGCGAATTAGGCTATTTGTAGTAGCAGTATCTAATTATCTTATTTATAATTAATATAATAGTATAAGTAGATCTTAAGGATTTAGTTAATTTATTTAGTTTATCTATCGGTTTGTGGGTAAAAAGCAGTCGAGAGTTTATAATTAGATCTAAGCTACAAGATCAGGGATCTCCAGAACTTTAAAGTGAATAGTTTATCTCTATCTAATACGATTTCTATTAGTATACTATATTAGCTAATAATAGTTTTCAGAAATATATAACTAAGGTCTTCTACAGTGCTTAATTCTATATATAGGATAAAGTAGGCGTATTTCATAAGTTAGTCTATAATAACTAAAATACTATTATACTTAATATTAGTTATTAGTTCTTTTAACTTTAGTAGTTTAATAATAAAGTCTAGAGATATAGATTGCTATACTGCTTCTAGTACTAGTAGTGGTTAAATTTTTCTATAGAGTTAATATTAGCTAGGTTTACTCTTAGCGCAAATTTCATAGTCTTTAATAGTATTTACTACTTCCTATTATATAGTAGTTTTATTATAGTATTACTAGATGCGTTTCTATATCTTAGTAACGCCTTAGTATCTATATACTAGGGCTAAGTATATTTCCCTAATAGTTTTAGGGGTTATTTATTTAGTTAAGCTAGTATTAACCTTCCTAGCTATTATTAAGAGTCTTATTACTAACATAAAGTTTCTATTCTTATCTTATTTCAAGATAACTTAAGTTTCTTCTAGTACTAGGACGTTATAGTCTAATTAATAGCTAAGGGCGTTAGCTCTACTATTTTTATTTCCTTTCTTATAATTAATCTTAAAGTTAAATTTAGATAGGAATTCTAACTATCTAATTTATTATTTATTAAGTATTTTTAAGGTTATAAAATAAAAAAGATTCTTATAGTCTATATATACCTTAACTAGATATTTTATTCCTAATAATTATAATCTCTATTCTTTAACTACTTTAATAAATACTATAAGTTCCTTATTATATATCTAGTAGTTAAGTTTAGATCTACTAAACGTTTTTAATATAAAAGTAACTAGTTATAGTTAATTCTTATTATCTTATTATCTAAGTTATATGCCCATAGCAAAATCTGAGGCATTAGTTTCTAATTCAAATAGTTTATTAGGATTAGGTATAAATAGGATAATATCTTCCTCTATATATCGCTTAATCTTTTTAAAGTCGTTTTAGTATTCTCTAGTCTATTAGAATATATTATCTTTCCGGGTTAAGTCCTAGAGTTATCAGCTTATTTTAGCATAATTTCTAATAAATCTTTAGTAGAAGTTAATAAATCTAAGGAATAATTATATATCCTTAACACAAATAGGTATAAGCTAGTTATAAACTACTTTAAATTTATCTTTAGATATCTAAATAATCCCTAGAGTAATAGTAAATCTAAAGAATTTAACTTCTTATTAGTAGAATTTACTTTTCGCTAGCTCTACTAAGAGTTTTACTCCTTATAGTCTTCATAGTACTTCATATATATACTCCTTATATTCTTCTAACGTTTTAGAGAAGATAAGGATATTATTGAGGTATACTATAATAAACTTATTAAGGCATTATTAGAGTATTTTATTAATTATAGTCTAGAATATTATAGGGGCATTTATAAGTCTAAAGGGCATTACAAGCATCTCAAAATATCCGCATTATATTCTAAAAGCTATTTTCTATTCTTCACCTTCCTTAATGCAGATAAGGTTATAAGCTCCCTTAAGGTTAAGGGCTATAAACCAGTTCGCACCATACAGGAGGTCGCGTAGCTTAGAGATAAGTAGTAATAGGTAATAGTTTTTAATAGTAATATTATTAAGTTTCTAATAGTTAACGCATAGTCATTTCTTCCCATTCTTCTTAAGTATAAAGAGTACTAGATACCCTGCTGGGGATATTAAGGGTCAAATAAATCCTTTCTTGAGGTTCTCTTCTAAGTAAGCACTAAGTGCTTCCATTTCTTCTTAATTAAGTCCATAGATCTTTTTAAATATTAGTTCTTTTCCAGGCTTCAGCTTGATCTCGTGATTATAGCTACTATATTCTAGTAATCTAGTATTAAGTTCTTTAATAAATAGTTTATTATACTACTAGTATTCTACTAGAATAAATAGTAATTAATCTTCTCTATTAATATCTATTACTAATAACATCCTAGCATTTATATCCTTAATTTATAGGTAGGCGAGGAATCTTCTTACTTTCATTATTTTATAAGGTTTATTTAAGGCGCCCTTCTTTAGCTACTACTTAGTAACTAAATCCTAGTCCTAATAGAGTTAGCCTATTCTCCAATCTATCTATAGGTTACTATTATATAACTATAGTCTTCTAAAAATAATATTATATTTATCTCCTATCTCTATAATATTGAAATTCAGTTGCTTATTCCAGCTATAGATCTATAAAGGGAGTTGCGTAATCTCTATTTTAATATATCCTCCGCTATACTAAACTTATTCTCCTTTAATAGTATTGAGGTTATAGTAGTCTTTAGCTATTTTCTTATTTCAGGTTATCTATTATTTATTTACTATTCTAAGTGAAATAAAATTTCCTTAGGCTCTGCTATTAATTATTGCAGTAGTCTATCTTCTATTAAGTTATATCTAGATTTATATATGCTCATATCATTAAGTCTTTAGCGCCATTGCGCTATATAGGAACCTTATTGTTTTTGCCTGTTATTATTCCTTATTAGTAGGCAAGTCTAGTTTTTTAACTATTAACTCTAGAGTTATCTTCGCCATGCCTTAGCATTTTCTTCTGAGTGGATTCAGCATTTATTATTTATATATTAGTTCTATTCTATATAGGGGTTATTGAGGCATGTCATGGGGTAGCAATAATATAGTTTAAATAGTGCCACATTATTATTAATTATTTAGACTAGGTCCCACATGGGGAGTTAGTTTTCTAGGTAGTATTACATAACGGGTCCATTATTATATCTTTAGGGGTAGAAGTTATACTTATACTTATTAGCTTAGTATTTATTATAGTGGTCTATAAAGCACTAAGCCCAGAACACTTAATAGTATTATTTATACATAGAGTTAAGATAGGCATAATTTCCTTCAACCTATATTATAAATAAGAGGTTTCTTCTTTTATATCTAGATACGCCATAAAAGGCAATCTCTTAGTTATTATAGCAGAAGGTCTATTCTATTTAGCTCTTCTAGCGTAATAGAGCTCATCTCATCGTTCCTAAGAGGGCTATATCTTATAGTTCCATATAGGTTCTCTTGCTGCTTAGTCCCTAGTTTCATTATCAATCTATTAGATTTACTTAGGGTTGCTTCTAGTATCTTATTGCCTCTTAATATAGGTTTATAGTGCTCTAATCTATTATTACTATATAACTTCTTCAGGTTATATTCTTACTTATAGCTTATATGCTTAAAGTCCTTATTATAGTCTAGTGATGCAGACTTTATTATTGATCTTAATATCCACAGCTGAGGGCGCGTGCAGTATTTCGTTAAGCTATTTATTAGCTTTCCTTTCAGCCTTTACGTAGGTTCAATATCCTACTACTAGGGTGCGTATAGGCGCTGGGGAGACACCAGTAGTATTATATCCTGACCTATAAGGGTTTTTTAGGTACTATCCTATATATTCCTTATAGTCTGAGTGGGTTCCGCACTTATTATTATAGCAGGTAGTTTAATAAAGTTATTTATGAGGTGTAGTTTTAATAGCGAGACTTACTTATTATTTCTCAGGTACTAGTTAGAAGCATTCCTTCTTAGGGGATCGGCATTCATAAGCTAGATATCCTATCTTATTATAGTTATAGCATTACTTATTTTTCTTCTAATTATTATTTCACTTATTATCTTTATAAGCTGCGCTAAGGTCTATAGGTCCACTATAGTATCTATAGGCCGTAGTATACTAAGGTGCTCTAGGGTTAGGCCTATAGTTAGAGGTTCATTTAGCGCAGTAGTTATTACTAGGTTAGTACTAGTTACCCTTTCTTCTATTATCACTTCATCCTACTTCATTATTCTAAGTAAACTATCCTTTACATTTAAGATATCATTTATAGAGGCAGTTATTAATTTTAACCACAGTATTTATATATTAGTGGAGTTCTTTGGGACAGTTAAGTTATACAAGCTCGTCCTTAACTTCTTCTTTTAAGCCTTAGTAGAACTTAGCTATTAGAGCTTCTTCTCCCCAATCTAGCTTAAATAAAATCTATTAGAACTCAGCAGCATATTTACTAGCTAATCCCTTCTATATAAGATTAGTGAGTTTGCGCTTAGTGATTTATTCTTTATCTAGGCTTCTAAAGGCTTCCTATAGTTTCTTCTCAAACTTACTATACTTCCTAAATACTTTCTAAGTTTCTTTATCTTACTAGTTATATAGGTTGCCTAGCTAGTCCCTTATTAATAGTTTAAACTAGGTGAGGGTATCTCCCCTAAAAAAGGAGGCAGCTTAGTAAACTTTTATAGTTTTATCTTACAATAAGGTAGTATAGTAATAAAGGTAGGCTCAGGTATAGGTAAGGAATCCTTAAAGAGTTCCTAGTTCTCCTAAGTATAGAGCAGGCTCTAGGTACTTAGCCTTAGGTCTATGCTAGGTAGCTAGCTGCGCGTTTTCCTATTGGAGCTAGAGGATTATATTATATATCTGTTGGAGGCTCATTGTTTCCTAGGTGTCTATAGGAGCTATCTGGGCCTATTGGTTGTTTGTGGGTCTTGGGGCTATAGGTCGTGCGTTCCCAGCGTTATTAGCTTATTGCGCGTTATTATTAGAAGTTAATATAATTCCTATCTTATACTATTTAGTAGCGTTAAAGGTTAACTTACTAAATAGGAGTAATTAAAGTATTATAGTTAGCTATCTAATAGTAGGGTTCTACTAATAGAAGCTAAGGGATAATACTAGGTTAATAATAGGGTCTTACTATACTATATTACTGAATAAATCTTGGGGTTCAAGGGTATAGTAATTAGTTATAGTCGTTATAAGGAGGTTACAGTATAAGATAAAGCTAAGAGTACTTATTAGAGTAATTATAAAGTTAATTGCTAAAGAGCTATAGGAGTCTATTCTTAGGAGTCCTAAGTCCACACTATATATAAGTCCTAAATAGTCCCTTCTAGTCCTATTACTAGGTAATTACTTCTATATATTAGTAATTACGATTAGTTAGGGAGACTAACTAATTACTAAGCGTCTCCTTCTGCACTCTACTAATTATTCCTTATCTTATCGTCACGTGACTTATACCATAGTTCTTCCATACTATAGGCATCCCTAGTATTCCCATGATCCTGCAGTATAAATGTCCTGTCCTAGTCGCCTGACGCCTAGGTTAGTTAGTTAGCTGTTATCCTTGCATAACGGGTCGTAATACTAGGCTTCTAAAGGCTTCTTAGAGTTTCTTCTTAAACTTACTATACTTCCCAAATACTTTCTAAGTTTCTTTATCTTACTTATTATTAGTCTACCTAGCTAATCTCTTATTAATAGTTTAAACTAGGTGAGGGTATCTCCTCTAAGGAAAGAGGTAGCTTAATAAACTTTTGTGGTTTTATCTAGAAATAAGGTAGTATAGTAATAAAAGTAGGCTTAGGTGCGGGTAAGAAATTCTTAAAGGGTTCCTAGCTCTCCTAAGTATAGAGCTAGTTCTAGGTACTTAGCCCTAGGCGTAGGCTAAGTAGCAAGTTGCGCGTTTTCCTACTAAAGCTAGAGGATTATATTATATATCTATTAAAGGCTTATTATTTCCTAGTTATTTGCAGGAGCTATTAGGGCCTATTAGTTATTTGCGGGTCTGGGGGCTGCGGGTCGTGCGTTCCCCATGTTATTAGCTTATTGCGCGTTGGGAGTTAATATAATTTCAGTTCTATACTATTTAGTAGTATTAAAGGTTAACTTACTAAATAGAAGTAATTAAAATATTATAGTTAGCTATCTAATAGTAGGGTTCTACTAATAGAAGCTAAGGAATAATACTAGATTAATAATATAGTTTTACTAAGCTGTATTACTAAATAAATCTTAGGGTTTAGGGAGTATAGTAATTAGTTATAATCCTCATAAGGGGTTATAGTATAAGATAAAGCTAAGAATATCTATTAGAGTAATTACGAAGTTAATTACTAAAGAGCTATAGAAGTCTATTCTTAGGAGTCCTAAGTCCATACCATATATAAGTCTGAAGCTATATATTTACCTAAGGTTATGTGGAATTATTCTAATTCAAAATAATCCCTTATGTATAGAGTCTCTATTAGATTATTCTGATCTAAGATAATTGTCATTATCTTATCTCTACGTGACTTGCACTATAGTTCTTCCGTTGCTGAGTGAGGTCCTGTTGTTCCCGTGTCATCTTGTATATAAATGCCTTTAGGCGCCAGGAGCGCCTGCGGGGCCACCCTGGTCCTTTCCTGCATATAACGGGTCGTAATATTAAGTCCCTTAGTGTCTAAGTTAAGAATAATAATAAGCTATCTCTAGAAGTAAAATAAGGTTAGTTAGATATGCCTAGTATTACGGCTAGCTAACTAACAGTGAGTTTATATTAACAGTAAGTTAGGGATTAATAATAGTAAATAGTTAATAGTTGTTTCGTAGGTCTAGTTGAGTAATTATAGGTCTTCAAAGGGCTTAGTGATTAGTCAAGGCCTCAATAAGAGTTATAGAGTAGTTATTACTTAGGTATAGCTGAAAGTACTGGTGAGGGTAATCACGAAGTTAATTGCTAAAGAGCTATAGAAGTCTATCCTTAAGCAGACTTAAGTCCATCCTATATATAAGTCCTGAATAGTTCCTTTGTGGTGGATAGCTGGGATAGCTTATATCCAATATATCCATAGATAGCTGGGATAGCTCATATCCAACATATCCATCTTTGTCCTATATCCGTACTGTTCCCTGGGTCACGTGACTTGTACTATAGTTCTTCCGTTTCCGAGAGAGTCCCGTCTGTTCCCGTGATCCTGCATACAAAGGTGACGCTCTAACCGCCCAGTATCCGTGTGGGGCGGCCTTCGTTGGTTATGCCTTACGGGTCGTAACAAGAGTAAAGGTTTCTAAAAATTGGGGCAGAGCATCAATAAGCCGCCCGCAATAAATGAGGATATAGTGAAAAGTAGAGAGCGTAAGGTAGGATGTTGCTGTTATCCTATAATACAAACCGGCCCATTGAACTGCTAGGTCCGTTATATTTGCTAGTACAGGTAATTTAAGGAAACTGGGGGCATTCACCTCTAGCGTACTAGAGACTAGCTGTTTAATAGGAAGATACAGGAAAGGAGATAGGATAGATGGATGGCTGGCTGGCTGGATGGATGGATGGATGGATGGATAGATAGATAGATGGATAGCTGATCTGAAACGGACTAATGCAAGCTATTGACTACTGCATTGCGTACTAACTGTTATCTGCAAACACCGTTCCAGTAACAGATGCTAACACACTATAGTCTGTAAGCTGAAATCCTGTGATAACTCACCCTACTCACCTTGCTCACCCTCCTCATACCATCTTAAGGCGGCAGGTGATCTGGCCGCAACTGAACGACAGAGTGGCAGTTATGCGGTCAATAGGTGGGAGCGAAAACGTAGCTTCTCTGTCTGCTGCAAATGGAGCCGGGTGCAGTCTTTTCAGATTCCACTGGCGGAATCTTATCCTCGCCAGACTAACGTAATCAATCCCCAAAAGAGCGAGCTCCTCAGCGGCTCGAAGAGCCTGCAATTTCCATCTGAGGTCACCAAACTATGTTGCCGAGAGGAATACTTCGAAGAATACTTGCAGGACTGTTAGCTCGCCCCATAAGTTTTCGTCGATCCAAAGATGCCGCATCAGACCACGTAGAATAGGTACGAGCGCATACCCCTTTCTTATGTAGCTGGGACAAAGTTAGCTAAGTATTACTAGCGTGAGATATTGTTTATACGCAACCGGTTCCATCTGACCATCCTTTAGAAAGATCAAACAGACGTGTCTCAAAGATAGCCAAGACCAGCATTAACGATAAATTGTTGGTAACTTCTCGAATTTCCAGGCAAGGCTCGCACAAACCGAGTACTCAGTGCGTTTATTATATATCGTCTAATTAAAAAAGCGCGATTGCCTTAGAGCTTTAGAAGGAGGAACCTATCTCCTTTAAGTTTTTGACGTTCAATCCGCCTAATGTGGACCACGAAATGTTCTAGGTTGAGAAAAAATACTCGGGAACGTTATTTCCAGCAAAAAAAGCCAGAGACGCCGCATCCTCAGCTATAGGAGAAAAATCTTCCAGTCCATCTAGCTGCGAATCCTGCTGCATTTGAAGGTCTCCCCACCTAGTAGTATTAGTAGGGAGAAGAGTACTCGTTAGAGATTTCCTATTAACCGCAGGATAACTATTTAAGTTGAGGCTAAGCCGGACTATACCTGCATAATCGATATAATATAAGTAATTAATATTCTCCTAGGGAAATATATAGCTAGTAAGTCGCGTGAGTAGCTAGTTAGTTTTGTGAGTTATAACTGATGGTTCTGTGACTGCTAGTTAAAGCGGCCTCTCGTTAATGTTTTGTAAGGCTTTGAAAAGGGTTTTCCTAAACTTGGGTTGCTAGTTATTTCGCCAATCTCTTTCATTAGTTAAGATAGCGCATACCAAGCTGCATTCAACTAATAATTACTGGATTTCGTTGTCACGCAAAGCTACCACGTGGAGATGGTCTGTCCAGCTGAAAGAAGGGCTAGCAGGGGGCCAAAATTGGAGGTAGGTGCGTCTTAAAGGAGTGGCCCCTATATAACCCTGATTTATGGGATATGAGGAAAAGCTTTGAGATGCCATATTCTTATCATATGTTTCAAAGGTGCAGGTTGGTTGGTTATCCACTTAGCTGCACTATATTCCCGGGCGCCAGTTTATCTTATATACTTAGGCGTCTAGGTTATCTCGCTAGTTATCTAACCCTATCTTAACAGTATGAATAGCCTACCAGTACATTAACTGCACAGATGCAGCCAATCAATAGAAGGCCAGCTGTTTTTCCTAGCCAATAGCGAATTTCATGGTCAACACAGACTGGCGAAAAGATGGAGATAGCTGGGGCCACCTTGTACTGTAAGGTACTCCATTCGCACTCAATGGGATGAGGCCAGTCACGTGGTGTTCTGCTGCAAGCAGGACGTAACTGGATATTGTTGAGCAACAGTATGGCCAGCGATTCGGTCTCATCACCATTACACCTCCCTAGCTCGCGCAAGTGCGTCCAAGTGACGACGCCTTGACATGCTCTCGAGTGACTGTAGCAATCCAAGTCCCTATCTACTATGCCGCAACGATATCCAAGCTCCGACAGAATGCCCTCGAAGTACTCTGACAATTTAGGCGCCATATACCGAAGAAGAGACTCAACCAAGCATCCGGCTATTCTCTCGAAAACTCCAGTGTTATTCGTCGGATTCGCATTGAGCTATGACTCGCAACACCATCTGGCGTACAGGGCGTCGGTTCCACCGAAAACACTCGGGATGATCGTCAATCACCTTTTGGAACTTCACGAACAGTTCAACAGAAACCATAGTATGGGCCAGAATCTTAAGGCGTCAGAGTCTTTGTATAAAGAGATGAAAGTTCTCTCTCACTTGATGTAACTTACCTTTGGACATCACCTCCAACCACCATAATCTCAACCCACACTCACTGACAGGCACGTACTATTCACAATGCGCTCTTCTACCTTCGCCAGTCTTTTCCTCTTCGCGACTGCCAACGCGGCGCCGTTCGTTCTCAACGGCCGCACTGTCAACAGCACCAAGTGGACGCCCGAGCACGTCCTGAAGCCCTACGAAGTCATCCTCTACGGCGAGGACCGCAGTAAGTCACCACATTTCTCTCCATTTGCAAGTCGATATCTTGGTCACTGACGCGTACATCTTCCAGTGGAGGTTGTTCACGAAGATGTTTACCATGAGATGGTCAAGTCTATGGGAGTCATGCCTCACGTCCCGGATGATGATGACCATGACTTCCACAACCTGCCTTGGAACGGCACTGTTTCTACCAACTCCACCAAGCCCGGCAAGATCGATGCCCGCGGCTGCGAGACTACCTACTCCATTGTCGCCGACAAGACCTTCGACTTCATCGACTGGGACGTGCAGATGTCCCCCGTTGTCACCACCGGCATCACTTCCATGGATATCAACGTCATGAAGGGTTACACCGTCACCAACACCGTCCAGGTCAGCGCCGGTCTCGACATCACCTGGATCAAGGACAAGCTTAAGAACACCGTCGGCATCAACTATAGCCGCGCGTGGGCCACCCAGACAACCGTCAACATCAAGGGAACCGTCAGCCCAGGCTACAGCGGTTGCATGATCACCAAGCCTTACAAGACCCGCCGCACCGGTCGTGCTTTCACCGGCTGCCCCGGCTCGATCAAGGAGACCGGCACTTGGCAGGCGGACAACTTCAAGGAGGGCTCCTACGACGGCATCTCGTGGGTCTCTGGTAGCATCAAAATCTGCCAGAAGAAGGGCTCCATTCCCCTGTCTGTTTGCTCTGGATCTGGCAACTTTATCTAAGTCGACTCTGATTGTGTACGCAGACTGAGTAGCCATACTACCCTAGTAACCCTGCCTTCGATACCCCTATTTCTGGCAAGAATATTTGATTCAGCCGCGTTCTTATATTTAACTTTTGCAGTAAGAGTAGATAGATGCGCACCCCATCAAACACGACTTTATAAAGGTTGCTAAACCTATGTACCAATCTGTTGCACGTGATATGTACTGCTACTTTGAGTTATTTGGAGGCACATTCCATGAATCTAACTATTTAGCTTGACCATAGGGTATTCCTTACTAGAAATACCTTTTAGGTTATAATACCTCTTTAAACTTAGAAGAAGACAGGTAGTCCTATGTATCTAGTAAACTAAAGATAGAACTATATATTTTATTGTTCAGTAGATAACAAATGCAATATGCCATGCAATACAATGCAGCCACCATTACTATTCTGGTCAATATCTCGCCATACCCAACGAGTACACATTTGTTGTTCAGTAGATAAGAACTTACAAGGCGTAGATTTACATATAATACGTTCTTGCAGTGCTATCGACTTATATACTTGGCTACTTTTAATCTAGTAGACTTATGCCTAAGTTAAGCCTAGGGTAAGGGGCCTTAAATCCTATGTTGCTAAGATTAAACTCAACTAAGATAACAAAGTCCGCACCTTACACGTCTTACAGCACAATAGACCTCCTCCACTATCTGTTAACTTTCGTAGTTTCCACTCGCGCGAAGTGCTCTGATAGCTCCTAATAGACACAGTCGTTGTTATACTCAGTAACCATGCTGGGAGTCTCCATGAGGATCGCGTTGCTCGATCTTGTCGTAGGCTTGGGCATTGCGCTAAGGATCGCGTTGCTCGATCTTGTCGTAGGCTTGGGCATTGCGCTGAGGATCGCGCTCTGCGGACTATGAGGATGGCCCTCTGGTAATTGTAGGGGTGGAACTTACGCAGAACCAAATCATGGGGTGCTGCTATGGCTATGCCAAGCAGAACAGCGGTGAGCGGGATTGAAAAGCGCATTATTGACGGCGTTGATTGTAAAGCGTTTCTGACCTTGGTAGACAGTTGAGAAAAGAAGATGTTTGGTATCAAAGATATAAATCTGGTCTGTAAGATTGAGAGGACCACCTTTTGTACACAAATTGTTAATTAAGAAAAACTCTCAAGTCGCAGATTTTACTCAAATCCGACTAAGCATATGGAATGTGCATGAAGCTTACTCGATCGAGAATCACTCACACGAAGACTTACGATCATGCAGCGTTTGAATATCAACTGACCTAAGCCTCGGCCATTAAGGCTGGCCCACTTTTGACTTGGACTCCGTGGGCCCTGACGTGGAGACCATACTTCTTGGTACAGTGAGCTAGCTAGCCACAACTATCAGTATGTGACGTGATGCCTGATTTAATGTTATGTTATCTCATAAGCCCGATAGAACGGGGCCTGACGTAAGCCTGGGGAAGACCCTAGACCTCTCGTAAGTTGATTTACGATAAAATTACACCCTATATATAACGTCATACAGAGCGATGATAACAGATAAAAGCACTTACGTGTGCCAGAATGGCCCAGTTATTTGAGTCGCTTACGCTCGGTCTACGTGAGACGGTGTTCGAAGCCGGTGTGTGATTTGACGATTCCTCCCAACAGTATGAGTTGTAAGAACTATTGCAGATGTACTGGGGGGCTGAGACAAAGGGAATAAGCTTTGGAAAATCAATCAGCCCATAACTTTCTCTGATGATCATTCTTTTAAATGGAGGCTTGCGTCTTAAGTAACAGAGTGACTCAAGCACATCTCATAGACTGGGCACCGGGGCGGGCCAGAGGTTCAATCAGAGAAGTCTAGACTAGCCCCATTGCTCTTGCTGCGGAACCATTGTGTACTACCAAACTCCTATGAGTGTCATGTTGTGATGCATGCTTTCATGTTGCCTTGAATGCCCAAGCCTTATTTTCAGGATAGTTATAAAAGCATAAAATCTTCAAGAGATTGGAATGAGAGATGCTGTATTTTATACATATCATATAGGCTCCTGTGTACGTCGCGTTTTGAAATGCCTTTATTTCTAATGAATATTACCCCCTATAACATGGCCGGACAAAGTGAACCCGGAATTTTGACCGTTCCATCTGAGGAGATGCATATTAGGGATCTCAAATAGAGAGTTCAATGGTAATGGATGCGTGTTGATTGTAATGTCGCGTTACCGCACATTGTGATAGCTACAAGTCTGGGAACCCTAGCAGAACTCCCTATAAGAAACCTCTCCCACTGACGTCTCCATTTCATGCCAATTCTTGTCCTGCCTTATTGACTCCAGGATGATATGCGCGCAATGTTCAAGATGTTCGTACGCTACAAGACGTGGAGGATATGAAGTGCCATCGCGTATGATCTGTCCCAGGCTGAGGAAGACGTAGACGCAGTGGGTCAGATGTTCCCTTCTCTCACCCCATAAAGGCTTCTGATTGTCTATAGCCTTCGCCCAATTCTCGCCCACAGCTTGTTCCTTTCCGTAAGGATCAACGTAGTACTTCCATTCCTCGGCAGCGAGAAACTCGTCATTTGCATAATGGGGACAGTTCGCAGGCAGATATGCCCAAAGAAGCTGGTCGAAGGTGCATCCTAGTGATAAAGCTTCGGCGGTTGAGTTTCCACACGGTCTCACAGCGCTCTGGCTCTGCCAATCGGTCTTGTTGGAGCGGACACTGAATTGCATGCCCAGAGCTGCCAGCCCACCTATTGCGGCGATGGCAACAAGGGCGCAAATTGTGGCTCTCCGAACGGTCCAAGTAAACAGGCGTGGCGGGTCTAAGATTTGTTGTTGTTTGTCGCCGTCTTCTGAATCCGGGCTTTTTGGTCGTTTCTCATCGAAGCTGCTCGCTGCAATCTTCTTATACGGCCAAGTCCACCCGTGTACGAGGCCTTGGGTCATGGAGCTGATATGTGGAACAAGAGGGATTCTCATCGCGAATCCGAGAATATAGACTAGCCTTCGTGGGGGGATATATTTGATGGCTTTCGGTATGTTACTTCAGATTATTGCAAAGGATAAGAGTGAGCGACGTCTTGGGTACGAGCGAGTTTTCAGACCTTTGAACATTCGATGTGGGATTGAGCTGGGCAGTAAACACTGATATTCGTGACGTCTCCATCACACGTGAGAAACCTGGTTACTGAGTAATAGTGCACACTTAAACTAACGTCAGCATCGATTTCAGCATTGATTCCGCGGCAGAGCTCGCACTAATTCAGCGTTAATTGAAAGTGCAGCAATCTCACATAAGTTAGCCATAGGCCTTAGTTGACTTACTCAATTTCTTCGCGACTACTCCTTTTTGGATCCGTAAACGTTCATTTCTCAACTTATCTTACCTTGTTTCTACCGTCTCACGTCATACCATAATATCATGCTTAACATCAATGCAATTATTCTGCACACACACGGTATTGGTTCCGGGTTTATTGCTATGAATTGATGAGAGATGAGGGTTGCGCGACGCACAATTCGGATTTGGCGGTCTTTTCCCTAGCGAACTATCACTAAACTTCTTCTGTTTTTCTGGAAAAACTTCAGGTTGAGTTCCAAACAATAAACCTCACATCCAACTCTGTTTCGAGGCTTGCACAGGACCATGGAAGCTCCTTTTGGATACAATAGTTCGGTCCGAGACCAGTCGGAAGACGGTCTGCTTGAGGACCAAGATGGTCGAGCCGACAGTACGACATGCGCTAAGTTAAATGCGACGCAAGGAGAGGTGTCAGGCTTTCAACCCTTGCACCATGGATGTTATCCGTATTCCTTTTTGCATGTCTCACAATCTCAACCGTGAGATCTTCTCAGACCTGTTTCGAGGAGGGATTCTGGCGCAGGAGCGATTTTGGTGAGTTTGCAACATGTGCCTGCTGGCTGGGTCCAACGCGCTACACAGTTCAACTCTGACTTTGTAAGCCACTGCAGTGAGAGACATCAACCCGAGCTTTAGGGAGGTCCAATTTGATGATTCATTGAAATATAATGAGAGTCACGAACTCTATCGTCCAGTCACATATCCTCCCTACGTTGGGACTCCGACCCCAGAAATTGACGCGGCGTGGAAAAGTCTGCTTGGGGGTAAGTCTTCGATCCCAATGAGCACCTTGGGCCCTGATTCATAACTAAATAACCACTTCTAGCGGTAAATGTGTTTGTGACTTCCGAGGAGCAAAAATTACTGGGAGGTGGCTTATGGCTCGATCCTGAGACCGGCCTGCATATGGCACAGTGAGTTTGTCGTATAAAATGCCACCATACATGCTCTGACATTTCATGGAGAGTATCTGTATTTCATGATCTTCATTGCGTTGTAAGTCTCAAGCGTTGAATCCTCATTTATTGCATCTAACCGTTGAAGAATATGATCCGGAAAGCCTTGAATATGGATTACTACTCGGACATGAAAGATCCGACACTGCAGGCACACATTGGTACGATTATCACACTTCCCTCCCAGTTCTATCATGCTAAGATTAGGCAGAGCACTGCATAGATGCCATCCGTCTGAGTATCATGTGTAATGGGGATATGACACTCATTCCCATCAAGTGGTCTGAAAATAGGAATTGGATCATGCCCATGTTCGAAACGGTACACACATGTCGTGACTATGATTCATTACGGAGATGGTCCATAGATCGAGATGCTGCAGATCCGGACCTTCTTTATCAAAACGCAGAGAGGCTTCGGGAGAAAGAACATATTTCATGGCCCTGATTGACCCTTCAATATTATGTACTCATCTCTTTTCAGTAGATACACATTGTGGCCTAATCCAAAATTATCGAATGAGGTTTTGGCCTGGAATCACGGCCTGGTATTATCTACAATGACGACGTGATGCGCAAGTCTTATGATCTAAACATATCTAGCCACTGTATCCTGCCCACTTCAGCAACCACAAAGAAAAGCGACTTTCTCCCTCATCTGAGGATTGATTCATATGCTCTTTCTAACGTGTGACTGCGCCCAGGCACCTAGTCTCGGCTAATATCTATAACAAAGCAGGTCTGACTCCGTACTAATAACATCCGAGACTTGGACATCAGGCGCTATCCTTCCACCAACTGATATCAAATCACTCAGGGCAACCGGTCTTTTGGGATTGTGATTTCTCTCTTCCCCGTAGTCATTAAGCCGCGTATATAAGTCACGCTGCTGCCACATCCACCACAGCCTATCCAGTTGGCTGTTCCCTCAAACGTAATTAGTCACCGGACCACAATCAATTAGCCACGCTGGGGGATCTTGAGCATATACCTATGGTGCAAGAAAAAACAGTGGATCATTTGGAGCAGTGCAGTTGATGAAATCGCCCTTGATGCCGTTTGCAATCTGATTGATAGGGCCGCTCTTCAACTTGGCAAAAAATCCTGCGTAGTCCGCTTGCAGAAGGATCTGCTCAATAGCAGCGGGCCTCACCTCATCCCCAGCTAGACGGCCCTTGAAATTGCCGTCCATAAAGCCACGCGAGAGGCAGTGTTCATTATCTTCCCGGCCGTAAACGGTCAGCTTGAGATCGGAGAAAGGCCCTTCAGTAACACAGTGGCCGCTGCCAACAGATTCAGGCGCAGATGAATTGCCGTTACCCCCAAAGCCTGTAGTATTCGAGAAGACGGGAGATTCTGAAAGAGATTCCCTATGTGCTATTAGCCGATATCGCCTTGGTGGATGAGCTGTTCCAAGCAGATAGATACCAACCAGTCGAGGCTCCAGTCCCAATACCTAATTAGACCGAATTTAGTTTCAACGCGATAGAGAATATGGCGAGACTCACGCCAGACTTCCATTGTATCCGCAGGTATGCTTCAACTCAGTCTCGTAGATGTAGAGCATATATCGATGCCAAGGAAGAAACGAAGCATCGTTGTCAGCTATTGTACCATCCATTGAAGTCAGCGCACAACACGCAAAGACGTAACACAGATCTTTCTCGCAAATGGAATAGTAAGCCAAACAACAACAAAAAGATTACAGAATACTCGGTCTTAGACCTCCCACGATACATTGTGACGGGCAAGAATTGAAGAAAAGGAGAGAGGATGGATGCATGCTTACAATCAACACCTGCTCTAGAACGTAGATGAGGGAAATCATGAAATAGCGAGCCTTCCGCTGCAACCCTTGACGGTTCCCACAGGAGACATCTCACTGCTTTTAGGTAATCGAACTTTTCGCTTTTGCTGAGGCTGCGCCATTCGCGACGAATGGAGGGAGATTGGCACCTTGAAATTTGAGGACGGGGTTGCTTGAGCCTGGCAAAGAGGCCTCTGTCCTGAATGAGTTCGCTGCCCAAGCCAATTGCTAAACATAGAAAGCCAAAAACGGTAGCAAAGACAACAAAAGGCCTATTCATGGCATCTGCGCTTTTCTCGACCACCAGACTAAGATCCTCCTTGTCACTTTCTTCGGTATAGGCTGGCAGCAGCGAGACATAGCGTGCCTGGTAATAATTCAGTGAGTACATAGTTATCTATTGCTTTCGCTCAATCCCTGACAAATATTCTGAGACTGCAGGCAGGGAGTTTCGCCAAATGCAAATTGCGTGCGAAGAGAGTTATGAGGACAAGCTGTATAATGATGTCGATGTGGATACCAGAGCATTCGCTTCAGGAAGCTTAACACCTGTATCTTTTAGAAGGCATAAGACCAAAGCTAGACAATTTACTGCGGAAATAATGCAAGCCTGAGTCCGCTGATAACATTGTACTTGGCTTACTGGTAGGCTTACGTTATCCCATCAACCTGAAGGTAGGTTGGTGCGAGAAAGTCTGGAACAACGGCGCCAACACGCTCCATTGAAACGTAATACCGTGGCCTTTTTAAATCTGGAATACTCAATCCTACTCTCAAGTCAGCCCCGGGACTACCATACCACCGCCATCAGAGCTTTGGGCCATCTCACTGAAAGAAAATCAATTGGTGCATTACTCTCAAGATCATGGGTCTCGAAGAGTCGCCGCAGGCGCCTCCGCTTTTCAGCGCGACACCCACTTCAATCCTCGAAACCGCCGAACGCCTAGTTCAACACCTTCTCTCTGTCCAGAGCCAGATCATAGAGCAGGTCCAGCCGGATGACGCCACTTTCGCCAATGTTATCATGCCGCTCGTGCACGCCGAGAATGCTATGGCACGGGAATCTCACTTGCTTGTCTTCTACAAGTCCGTTTCTCCCGATCCGGAACTGCGCGATGCTTCGGGAAAGGCACAGATTCTTCTTGACGAGTTCGCGGTAGAGAGAGCCGTGGATGATTCCATCTTCGGCCTGATTGCTGCCGTGATGCGTAAGAACGAGACCCTCGACCCAGAGTCGCTACGATTGCTTAAAAAGAAGCACAGAGACCATGTACGCAACGGCTGTAGCTTGCCGTATGGGCCTCAGCGGGAGCGCTTCGTCGCAATCAAAAGCCAGCTCAGTCGACTGTGCGTCGAGTTCCGGAAGAATTCCGCCAACAACCAAGGGGAGATCTGGCTCACCCCTGGAGAACTCGATGGATTGCCTGAAACCAGTATTTCGCAGCTGGAAAGGGGGCAAGGAGAGAATGAGGGCAAGCTGCTGTTATCACTTGCAGGCTCTTCATTTAACTCGAGCCTTATGGTTTTGAAGAGAGCAGACATTCGCAAACGCGTCTATATCGCCGGTTACAACCGCTGCAACCAGAACGTTCCTATCTTCCGAGATATCGTGATTCTTCGCGATGAAGCCGCTCGTCTTCTTGGATACTCTAGCCATGCGGCATTTCGTCTTGAGGATAAGATGGCTAAAACCGTGCAAAACGTCAACGTCTTCTTGGATGATCTGCGAGAACGATTAGCACCGGGTGCTCATCTGGAGATTCAAGCCTTACGAGACATCAAACGGCAGGATGTTGAATCTCGCGGAGAATGCTTCGACAACAGATACTGTCTTTGGGATCACGCATATTACAACCGGCTGATGCTTGAACAACATTACTCGATCGATCAACAGAAGATTGCGGAATATTTTCCCCTGCAGCATATAGTTTCCCGAATGTTATCAATTTTCGAGACATTGTTTGGTCTCGTTTTCCGCGAGAACGGGAAGAGTCGCCCAGAGTATGTGTGGCATGACGAGGTTCAGATCTTCAACGTCTGGGATGATGCTCAGTCAGGCGGTGAATTTGTTGGCCATCTGTATCTCGATCTCTTCTCTCGTGAAGGCAAAAACGGGGGTGCTGCAAACTTCAACCTCATACCTGTACGTCCATTACTCCAAGAGAGATTCTCTTTCACTAGCCTAACACATTGTCTTTTGTCGCAGGGCTTCATTCGGGAGGATGGCACTCGCCAGTACCCTGCAACGGCATTAGTATGCGATGTTTCCAAGCCTACGGCCGAGAGTCCCAGTCTACTGAGGCATGATGAAGTGGTCACGCTCTTCCACGAACTGGGCCACGCCATTCACGACCTCGTTTCTAAGACAAAATACGCCTGCTTCCATGGGACAGAGACTGCTTTGGACTTTGGTGAAGCTCCCAGTCAGATGCTTGAGAATTGGTGTTGGACACCATCTCAACTGAAAACTTTGACTAAGCACTACTCGTCCCTTTCATCGGAGTATCTAGAACTTTGGCAATCAAAGTCGACTGGGGTCCAGGAGCCGCCGTGTGAGACATTGCCGGAAGACATGATCGACAGCCTTGCGCGGTCAAAGTACGTCAATTGCGCGTTATTCCACCTTTACCAGATCTGTCTCTGCAAGTTCGACATGGCGGTGCATAGTACCCAAAGCCATGCTGTGATTGAGGACATGAATATTTCCGCAATCTACAATGGGATACGTCGTGAGATATATCCGGTAGAGTGTCCGGAAGTTGTGGGCAAAAGCGGCGAATGGGGACACGGTCGCGCCAATTTCGGACACCTGGTCGGCGACTACGACGCGGGTTATTACAGCTATTTATTGTAAGGCTACTATGTTCTATTAGAGCTTCTTCTTTCATTCGTTGCTAACACAACTACTGTGTAGCTCTAAGGTATACTCAGCCGATATGTTTCACACCGTCTTCAAGGCAGACCCAATGGATCCGGTGGAGGGTCGGAAATATCGATACGCTGTGCTAGAAAAGGGAGGAAGCCAGGATGAGATGAAGACACTTCAAGAGTTTCTGGGCCGCGAGCCTAAGTCGGACGCCTTTCAAATTGAGCTGGGTCTAGCGCAACAGGAATTGCAGCATCGACCGATCCTAACGTTCTCGGATGGATTTGAGTAAGAGCATGTAGGTTGACTTCGTTACATGCATAGATGTTTCCTTACTCAAAGTTCGATAATGACATGGAATTTTACCCAGCCTTTGATAAATAATTGCTCAGTTGATGCCTTCAAGGGTGCTTTGATCTTTTCAATAAAACTACTACTGGTGTAAGGCAAAGGAGGCAATCTATCCACATTTCCACATGTACGATCTTGTCTCGCATGAGGCTAATACTTCTGATAAACACGGCTCAAGTTTGGATTAGGTGATAGTGCCAGAGTTTGATCAATACCATCTCCACTCGTTATCTCAATTCGCTATGACGGAACTGTCTTCATCGATAATGTCTGACTAACACGGTGGGTATATGATCTCCATTATGCTCCCAATGGCGTCCGGCTCTGTCATGAGAAGAATCGTGTTGACGCAGTGGTCTGTATGGCCCTGCATAATAGTTTCCGAATCTGTCACCCGCCCTTGCACTAGAGCTCTACTAAGCTTCTTCCACATGTACAGGCAGTGTGTCCAATGCCACCGGTGCGTAGTCCAGATCAGCCCTGTCTGGGAGCCCAGCGTTTCGGGATCGTTTGGGAGAGGATCAGTTCCGTTCGCGTCCAGGAAAAAACGCCAATGATGCAGGGCGATGAATTCGCCTACTAGCTCCTGGTCGATACATCTCGGTGGAAGCCATGCCGTCGCGATCATGTCGAACTGACAGCCGCGCATTTTTGCTTCCTGGGGCGACTTGCCACAGGGGAGGGGTACGAAGTCTTGGGACCATGTCAACTGGCCCGCAGGAAATGATTTGCCGTCGTCCGTTAGGGCACTTTGATGGAGGTTTGTGGGTGGGGTGTAAGGGACTGCTACAGCCCGGCCAGAGAGGAAAGCCATCAAGGCCAGCGCGGTGATCAGAACGAAACACCATAGGTTGTAGCTCCAAGAGGTCGTCCTTGACCTCCAATAGGACGGATAGGTAGGTCCGGCCACGTTATCGTCGTCTGTGTCCCCTTGTGAGTCCATGTCGTCCTTGTTGCATGCGTCTAGCTGAACCAGTGGACCATAGTGCGAGCCGCGCAAGACTCCGTGCAAGACGTCAAGCCTTCGTAACAGCATTTGCGCCCTAGACTGCAATGCAAGCGAGACCTATTGACTCGGCGTTGGTCGAAGAGATTGGCATGCACATGCCAGAGTTTTAGACGGAGGATGATAATTAAATCATAAGGGACTCGAAATAATAAAAATCAGGCAGAGATGTGAAAAGCATTTCTGCGATCCGTATCTTGCAGTCTCTATGGGACACACTCTGACGTTGCAAACCGGGTTCCCGACTTACGTCAGTTATTGGATTACGTGGGGTGCTTGAGTCAAATCTGACGTGTGCCCACTGAATTGAGAATGGCCTCCGAGCTCCAGATTACGTTGTGTAGTTTGTAGGTACATGTGTACCCGTTGGGTATGGCGAGCCAGAATAATAAGGGTGGTTGCATTGTATTGCGCAGAAAATTGCAGTAGTTGCCTGGTTGGCAATGCTGCTAAAATTGATCGATAACACATCACGGACTACTCAGGTGTCTGTTCCTTCCCACCGACATCTATCCAGATTTGTGTGAAGCCTGCTCTGTTGTAAGATCATGTTCGAGGTGTCGCAGGAGTTCTCGTCACGTCTAACACAACAACAAGCATCATGAGAGAAAGTCATGACTCCGAGGAAGAGTCGGGAGGCCTTTTGGGGCGATCGGAATGGATCACACCCAAACGTCGCTGGAATGACAATCTCGCCAGACAGATTTTAGCCCTGTCGGTTTCCTTCAATGTTATCTTCTCGGGGCTCGGCACTATCTTCTGGTTTCAGACAGCAGGAGTCACGCACTCATCATACGAGACCGGGTTCCACTCTGACCTAGGTAACAAACTACCCAGGACCTTAATCCTGCCTTTTTGTCTAACAAAGGTTTATAGAGGCCGTCACACCTCACGTTGGGTTGAAGATGTATGCTTTTTCCGGGGGGGTGGAGTTAGACAGCAACGGAAGCTTTTTTGCACATCATGAAAGCCAGCAGTACGTTGGCACCCCATCTCCAGAAGTCGACCAAGCATGGGGTAGTCTCCTTAGTGGTAAGTGCACATTTCGTATATCACCAAATGCAATCAGTCTTTTAATTCGCGCATATAGGGCTTAACATTGATCTGGGGGGGCTGGACAAAAGTCTCGAAGGTAAAACGTTTCAATGGCCAGATTCGGGATCTTATTTCACTGGACTAGAGGTGTTTCATTCTCTGCACTGCCTGGTTCGTTCGCCCCTCTGTTGAAGACACGCGCGACGTTCCAATGATAACACCCGTTCTAGAACCGTCTCCGCCAAGCACTCTATCCCAAGTATTATTCAGTCTTCAACAACCCCAATGACCCATCTCGTGAGGATCACATTGGTAAGTGTGAGCACTCGTCACTTTGTAGTTCACTCAGTGCTGATAAGGGGTAAGGCCACTGCATAAACCACCTGCGCCAAGCAATTCAATGCCATGCGGATCTCACACCGATGGAATGGAAACTGGTGGGCAACAAAATCATTCTCAACACAGAGACACATCATACATGCCGGGACTTTGATAGAATTCACAAATGGGCGGCAAAAAGGCAGACAAGATTTGAGGACATCGATGCTGTCAGGAACGGGAGCCTTTTCATTGTGGATTAGACCGTATCCCCTCAGACTGAAGATCGCACAATGGCGCAGTCAGTATCTAGAGTCCATTCTAATGGAGTTTGCACAAACGCACATTCTAACACTGGTTATCCTTCATATTTGTGCCTATGAACAACAGCAAGCTGGGGCGAAAGTGATTTTACACGAAGCAATCGTTGGCAAAATAACCCGCAGACCTGATATGATAAGATACAGAAGAAGCCTAAGAGAAGTGCTTCTTCCGCCCTACAAGCTGCCTATCTTGGGTATTTATCCCATCGAGTGCGAATGGACTACGGTACTTTGCAGCCCCACGACGTGAGGGGTAGCAGCCATTCAGGGGTAATTGAGCCCACGTCGTCGGCCAATAACAACCGCTCCAGGACTGGTACTTCTATTTACTATATATATTGGCTATGATACGTGTACCAACACTGGTCGGTGGTACAAAGAGCGACTCCGCATTGTCGGCAGCCCGACCGCGTTTGCTTTCGCCGCCTTGTATTAGCTGTAACCTCTCCTAACGCGACTCGCGACTTGGGCCTCGAATGATTACAAGCAACGCAAGGCGAGGGGCTCTTACGCCTCTCGCGCGTATGATGTACCCATGGGATCGTATCGTTCCTTTTATCGGTAGCCCTCTTGGGCCTGGCCTGCCTTCGAGCGTTCGCCGATGGTCCAAACTGTTGAATAAGCTGGGCTGAAAGGGTCCGTAAAATGAAACTTTTGGTGGTAGAAGTATGGGCGCCAACATGGCGTAAAATGACGTATTGGTTATGTACCGATGTGGTGAGGGGAAAAAGTGGGTGGCCCGTGGGGCGTAAAAGTACTGTAGTCCATTCGCACTCGATGGGATAAGTAAGATGCGCCAGAGAGTATGCGGGTTATCTTGAACGTCACCTGGGCAATTCAGATTGGAAACGTTCTTGAAGATGATAGGTTACATAACTACATGTAGCAGATATCATAAACACAATCCCAGTGCAGATATTTCTGAGAGAATCAGCGTTTACTTGTCAGGGTCCACCAGGTGGTTCCACTAGTCAGGGGTCACATGGACTACGCCCTGGCTCCCACAGGCAATGCGGGGGGACAGGCTCGAATGATCACTCTTACGTACACCCATCTCTGCTAAGTGGCCTTGTCGACGACTTCATCACATGCGATCCATTCCTTCCTAACACTACGCAACACAAGTATTGCAGCTCAGACCCGCCAACTAAATATACTAGAAACATACTGAGTTCTAGAGGCATAGGAGGTATTATATTTATGGACATCAATAGCCGGACTCCTCAGGCGACGTCGTTGCGGATCCTTGGTCTTCAGCACAAAGAAAAATAAGGAAAAAGAAAGCTGAAATATGGTTATGGATGGTCCTCTCATCGTGTCTGTCGAAAGCTGTCGTGCCCTAGCTAGATACCGCCACCACTGCGGTCGACGCTCACATAGTAGGGAGCGCGGGCACGCTGGTTCATCTCGTTTGTCCTGATGCTGTTGGCTCGGTACCTGATGCCGACGGCCGCGGTGGTGATGAGCATTGTGGCCAGGAGGAGGCCACGGTGACGGCTTCGAGGGAGAGTGTTAGTTTTCTGGGACGTTTACACTCGGATAGTAAGAGGATGGAAACGAGGAAAGGCGTACATTGCTGGACGCATCTGGGGGGCTGACATGGTCGGTTTTGGATCCATCTTCGAGAAGACGGGTTGTGGTATGGGCGAAGGACGTGAGCTGGGGAGATCTGCTAGTATGGTAACGCGAAGTAGCCCTTGAGGAGTCGGCGGGACTATATAGTCAACAGGGCTGCGTGGAAGGGGACATGTGCATGTCGAGTAGAATCTTGTAGCCGGCCCCCTCCGCCGCTCCCTCGGCACGACAGCTCTAGCTCCAGATATTGGGCGGCGGCGGCGGGATGGGTGCGTGGAGGAGGGGAGGGTGCCAGCCACATTGTGTTTTTGTTGGGGAACAAGCAAGGGGGGGGAAGGGGACGAGGGGGAGATATGTCTTGGAATCGGATGATTGAATTCCTTTTTCATGCTTGAACTTGAAAGTTGGAGAAGGAGTACCGTAAGTAACGCAGTATTGGGAGCTGAGAGCTGGGTAAGGTAGGACATCATCCCGGTCGCCAGCAACCTTGGACGAGCCGAAACGAACGACTGCCGTGGCGAGGGTTTGCTAGAAAGGGTTTTTGGGGAGCAGGGTCGGAAGGATGGGAGGGGTAAGGGGAGAGAAGGCATATTGGTCCAGTGGTCATGCTGAAGCTTGCGGGAGGCTAAGTCACGCGGGAGTTCAGGCGGAATTGGGATAGAGGGGGGTACGTATGTATGTAGTTTGGCTTGACCATGGCTGGACTGCGCACGCGACGTGGCTATGGCCAACAAGTCGGAGAGCTTGATCGGTGGTGTTGTTGGTGTTTTTTTTTGTGGGCGGGGG